>JBBPBX010006056.1:0-16181 GCA_038048925.1 Garcialebias charrua
TAGGTCCTTGTTACACCTTGTTTGGTTCATAAACCTAACAGGGTGGAACATAACAGGGTGGAATTTTTTTAGCTAATCTAGCTGTAGCTCTTTATGTGGTCAACATTTAGCTAGCTAACCTTCAACAGAATAGCAAACCTTTAATGACTAAATCTAATATGTTGTTTTTTAAATTCTACCGAATAAACATTTCCCACAATTTATCTTAACAGGGTGGAACTTTAAGGTTGACTCATACAGGTTTAATATATTTAAGATTAAAAAAAGTAAGGAGAGAGTGACAGATGAAGCTTAACTTGTTTTCCATGGTTGAATTCCCTCCAAAACCAGTTGATGTCTTCTTCTTGTAAATGGCTTTTATGGAATTGTAGTCTTTTGAGGGCAAAAAGGAAACATTCTAACAGGGTGGAAAGTTACTACTGGGACATGTATAATATCAAGAAAATATCAAATAAAAAAAATAGTTTCAACAGATTCAGTTTCATAATAAAATAAGGTTTAGTCCAGTCAATCAAATTATTGAAGAAATTTCTTTTTTAATTTAATTTTATTGTTTAAACTTATTGAGGAAATATTTTACACTGCACTGCGGACACAATAAAATTGACCATCTATGTCACCAAAAAGGTGTGTAAAGTACAAAATAATATTTTAAATGCATTTCATTTATATTTGAATGATGGCAAACATCTAAGTGTATAATTAAAATACTTTGTTGTAAATATTTGGCACATTTTAGAAAAAAATCAGGGTAAGAGAAACATGCGGACATGAATGTTGCCCCAAAAAAAGAATCACCCATCTCATAATTATGAGATAAGATGTCATAATTATGGATCTCAGGACCCCTGAGTCAATTTTTTTTTATTTGGTGAATGCAATGCTCTTCGTATGTTTACTATTAATAAAAAATAAATAAAAACTATGGCGACACCAGGGACGTTACGTTATAGGTCATGTCACGTACAGCGGCAGCCTCCGCGCGTGACGTCACGGCAGCGTCGTCTTCGTTCGTGCGATACAAAGAAGAAGACTGCGACAATGGCTGATAATATTTCTCTGTGTCTCTCCAACGCCAGCATGTCCGCAGCTCGGACTGTGGCTGGGGGGCAGGTGAGTGAACCAGCGTCCTGTCAGCTTGCTGTCACTCCGACAACGGGTCACCATCGTGTGGGTTAGCTCGAGATAATTCCCCCCTCCTGAACGGGACAAACCGTCTAACGCCATGTCCGTGATTCCTCCTCCAGAGTCAGAGCCCACGCCCGGGGAAGGACTTTGAGAGCGTGGAGCTGGGGCAGCTGGAGAAAAGGGACGAGGCTCCGCAGAGGGACAAGGCTCCCCGCCGGATCATCCACTTCTCCAGCGGGGAGACCATGGAGGAGTACAGCACCGACGAGGAGGAGGGAGAGGAGCGGGAGGCGGAGAGGAAGGACCTGCTGTCACCACCCGTGGATGCGGTGAGGGTGAGGATGGATGGAGGGAGGGAGGGAGGGGGGCTTCACCTGACACACTGCATGACTGCATGGAGGTGACTGGGGGGTATGTTCTCTGTGTTGTAGTCCAAGATGACCTGGGGGCCATATTTCTGGTTCCACATGTGGAGAGCTGCCACTTCCACCATCTCAGGTTTGGATGAAGAGTTTATTTCATCTATCAACATGATGTTTACTGTATCCATCATCATTTTATGGAGTTAGCTTCGTCTCATACAACATTGCAACATGTCATCTCAGACTATGAGTTGTGCATAACTCTCTGCTACTACCACACTAAATTAGAGCTCAGTGTCTGCAAAAATGACTGACTTATAGCTGTTTGTTGTGTTTTCTGAGGTGAGCTGGCTTAGAGTCACACAAATCACAAACGCAGGCAGAAACTGAAAGTTATGCACCATAACTCATGTTCCCTGAAGGAAGGGAACGAGGTGCAACATACTTGCTATGGGAATTGCACCCCCGCGCGATTACCTGAAGGAATATACTCACGCCTTTACGGCTAGGGGCGTCACCGCCGCGCCAGAGGCCCCGCCCTCTGGGTACTTAAGCGGCTTGCGCCCCTCCATCTTTCTCCAAAATTGCACTTCACCGAGCTTTCAGCATTGAAAAGGGCCAGATATGTTGCACCTCGTTCCCTTCCTTCAGGGAACATGAGTTATGGTGAATAACTTTCAGTTCCCTTTCAGTCGGTCTCTCGGTGCAACATACTTGCTAAGTCAAAGTCAACTTTATTGTCAGAACTTCAATATGTACAGGACATACTGTTTAGGTGAAGATATAGAACAAATGTTGGAATTGATAAAGACAGAATTTGTCAAGATACAAACTTGGTTTAAAATAAATAAATTATCATTAAATCTAGAAAAAACTAATTACATGATATTCAGTAATAAAAAGAAAACTGTTGATGTTCCACTCAAAATTGAGGGTGTTGAGATTTGTAGAGTGAGTGAGGTGAAGTTTTTGGGTGTTATCATTGATGACAAACTGACATGGAAACAACACATAAATTCTGTAAGAATAAAAATAGCTAAATCGATTGCAGTACTGTACAAAGTCAGAGACCTATTGAATGATAAAGCTCTGTATTTGTTGTATAACACAATCATTGTTCCACACTTAATCTATTGTATTGATGTTTGGGGGAATGCGTGTAAAACAATCACAAAGCCTATTTTTGTATTACAGAAAAGAGCTGTAAGAATTATCACTAGAAAACATTACCGTCATCCATCAAGTACATTATTTTATCAACTGAAGTTATTGAAGTTCCATGATTTGGTAGACTATAATATTTTATCAGTTATGTATAGGGCTCAAAATAATGCATTACAGGTAGTCCCCGACTTACGAGCGCTCTGACCTACGAGGTTCCGGACTTACGAGCTGGCGAATTTTTGGAAAAAACGCAAAAAATACAGAATTTTTCTGTGTTTTTTCACCACAGTTCGTTAGCTAAACATGTGGACACACGTTTCCGATCATTTTTATGCACTCGTAAGCAGTTTTTCGATGAAAAACGAGTGTTTGTAGTCGCGCTAGCAAAACCGTTCCAACTTACGAGCGAAATTCCGGACTTACGAGACACGTGGCGGCCGTTCCAAGTTACGAATTTTCGCTTTACGAGCAACTCGTTGTAACGGAACTCGCTCGTAAGTCGGGGACTACCTGTACCTTTAAATATCCAAATGCATTTTGTTAAAAGACAAAGTTGTTATAATCTTAAGGGGACAGAGATGTTTGTAAAACCACAATTCAGAACTAGTTTGAAGGGACGTTCTACCTCAATCCAGGGAATTAGATTATGGAATGGCTTGGAGAATGTAGTTAAAAATGCCAAGTCAATGTTTACATTTAAGAAAATGATCAAAACAAATGTGTTAAAAAAATATATGAAATAGCGTAATGTGTATTGTATTAGTTAGAAAATTAGAAAGAGTTAGTCATTTTGTACTGTTGGTTGAAGATTATTATTGTTTAATCTGATTGTTGGAAAAAAGGGGCAGATATAATAAGATTTATTCTTCTTTCTGCTACCTTTCATTTTTTTATATTTTGTACATTATCATTTATGGGATTGTCTTGTATTGTTTCTTTTGCACAAAAATGGACAAATTTAATAAACATAAACATAAACACTCTGATGCATGCTCAATAATCCAGGTAGAAAAATCTAAAAAAGCTAAGTCTGGTCCTCTGGACATGTCCAGAGGACCAGACTTAGCTTTTTTAGATAAACATAAACATACACAGGATTGAAATTGTGTTTCTCTCAGTCCCTCGGTGCAACAGTAACCATTTAAACACTAAAACACTGAAACATTTAATAAACATAAGCATAAAATAGTAAAAGTGTAACACTGTCCTGAGTTTTTGCATAGTAGTATAAAAGTATGAAAATTTACACCAACACTAAAACACTAAACATTTAATGAACATAAGCATAAAATGAAATAATAAAAGTGTAATACTGTCCTGAGTTTTTGCATAGTAGTATAAAAAGTATATCTATAAAATAAACTGAAGGTTCTAGCATTGACATTTGCAAAGAGTGGCAAAGCAGCATATGAGTTAATGTACACAGTATATGTATGAGGTAGTTGATGTTGGTATAGAGGCAAAGTGGCATATGCAGTAAGGCACATTGGGCATCCTTAAATAAGGCTGGTCAGAGAATACTGTATATGTATCAGCAGTAGTGTAGATATAAAAGTAGTGTAAATGTAAACAGTAGTAATAAATGTAAACAGTAGTAATAAATGTAAACAGTATTAATAAATGTAAACAGTGAATGTAAACAGTAGTATGACTATAGGCAGTGATGTAATACAAACATTAGTGCAAATATGAGAAGTAGTGCAAACTGAATGAGCACATGACCGAGAGTTTAGTGAATAACCCGTTTGATGACACAGAGTCCAGTGTTAAAATCTTTGTGTTGTGTGGTAATGTGTGAGAAAGTTTTTTGTGTTAAGGCAGTTCAAATGGGAGGGGAGGCAGAGCAGGCAGAGTGTTTAGCATCCTGACTGCCTGATGAACAGAGCTGTCTCTCAGTCTGCTGGTTCGAGCCTGGAGACTTCTCAGTCTCCTCCCTGATGGCAGCAGTCTGAAGCAGCTGTGTAGTGGGTGTGTGGGATCACCTGCCATGCAGAGGGCTTTCCGAGTGAGGCGGTTGCTGTGTAAGTCCTGCAGTGAGGGGAAGGAGGTGCCGACGATCTTCTCAGCTGCTCTCACGATGCGCTGGAGGCTCTTGCGGCAGGATAGTAATAATAATAATAATGTCCTTTTCTGTCATCTGTGTATGTTTCCCATACACAGACGAAATTCGTCTCTGCATTTAACCCAACCACCACCAGGTGGTGCAATGAGCAGCCATAGAAAGCGCCCGGGGAGCTGGAGAATTAGGTGTGCACTCACAAGCCGTTTACGCATTGGCCAGCCCTCCCCGGCTCTCCCCGCTTCTAACCCGGGTTCGGCGTATTCGCATTTACCTTTTCCGCCCGGGATCCACCGTTGTTCTGGAACCATGTCCACCGTGGTTCTATCGGGCCGGGCCCCACGGACCCAGTTTCACGTCATGTACTGCTCACATTTGATTCGTTGTTTGCAGCAGGGGCGGGACTCATTCAAACAACCTCAGCGCGAGGGTTGAATTTCATTCAAATTTAACTACAGAAACCCCTAAAACAATTGTTAGCTGAATTAGTTTTTCTGAGTTAAATTTTTGTTAATAACTGATCACAAATCAGCTTATGTTACAACGTAAATAACAACGAAGCGCGGACCCATTTCCGCCTTTCAGCGCGGCTTGAATGTCATTAAAATATAACTAATATTGTCTAACTGTTGCGCGCAGCCAGGGTTTTAAAATATAACTAATAATCTCTAACTCCTTTGCGTAGCTAGAATGTTAAGAGCGGTGATTACTTCATAAGCAACGTGAACTCCCAAAAAAACAATCCGCCGCCGTGGCTTACAGCGTTAATGCTATTGTATCTTGACCAGACGAAGCGGGTTCGCGTCCCACCTGGGACAAGGTTTTTTTTTTACGTTTGTCTTTTATTGGAGTAAATAAAAAGGAGTTTGTTTGGTAAATAAAAAGGAGTTTGTTTGGTAAAATGCTTAACAAAACTCCTTTTTATTTACTCCAATAAAAGACAAACGTAAAAAAAAACTTGTCCCAGGTGGGACGCGAACCCGCTTCGTCTGGTCAAGATACAATAGCATTAACGCTGTAAGCCACGGCGGCGGATTGTTTTTTTTGGGAGTTCACGTTGCTTATGAAGGAATCACCGCTCTTAACATTCTAGCTACGCAAAGGAGTTAGAGATTATTAGTTATATTTTAAAACCCTGGCTGCGCGCAACAGTTAGACAATATTAGTTATATTTTAATGACATTCAAGTCGCGCTGAAAGGCGGAAATGGGTGCGCGCTTCGTTGTTATTTACGTTGTGACATAAGCTGATTTGTGATCAGTTATTAACAAAAATTAAACTCAGAAACACTAATATATATATATCCAGCTAACAATTTTTTTTTAGCGGAGTCTCCTCTCTTAAAACACGAACACTCCACCCACGTGAAGAGAGCACCCCACCCACTTCCAGAGAACTGCCCACCCACTTCAAGGCGGCTCTGCGGCAAATGCGTAATGAACGCGGGTGGCCCAGAGCCACCCAGGGACGAGCTGGACCGGGGAGGGCTGGCCAATGCGTAAACGGCTATAGACACCCCAAGGTGTGTAGTGGCCGGGGCGCAAACCTGCGTCCTTCGGGTCCCAAGTCGGAAGCCCTACCACATGCAGTACATGCACCAAACCACACAGTGATGCAACTTGTCAGGACACTTTCTATGGCACCTCTGTAGAAGGTGCACATGATGGGGTTTGAAGCTCCAGCCCTTTTCAGCTTGCGGAGAAAGTAGAGACGCTGGTGAGCCTTCTTGGCCAGTGATGCAGTGTTCCTGCTCCAGGACAGGTCCTTTGAGACGTGCACTCCCAGGAACTTGGTGCTGTCTACTCTCTCCACTGTGGTGCTGTTGATGGTCAGAGGGGCATGTTGGGCATCCCTCTTCCTGAAGTCCACAACAATCTCCTTTGTGGACTCCTTTATGGGAACGTAATCCATTCATGCCCTTGAAATGCTCAGCAAAGTGCATGTGAGAACATCCGTCCTAAAAGACAGGCATCTCCCAGCTACCTTCTGCAGGGAAGGCAGAAAGCACATGCTAAGAGGACAAAATGCCAAATGTAAAAAACACCAACGTGAAGTTTCCAATGGGCATGTAAATATACATACACCAACTAGAGACAGCTTAAGCGTGCTCCATCAGTGTGAATACTTATCATCTCCTTTTCCCATTGGAACATCTTGAGAAACAGGTGGAAAAATGGACCCACCACGTCACAAGAAATTGGGTGACAGATGTGGAGGTAGAAAACCCAAGCCAAGCATAGGGTAACCTCTCAGGTCCTTGTTAACTTTTGAATGTTGTTGTTGTTTGTTTTGGGACAAAGCAACCAAAGCCTTAGGCTCTCAGCCAGATCCCTTCAGAGGCCAGGCTGAAAGTTGCCATAACTCTGGACGTGGGTGTAGAAGCTGTCCACGCGCCTGAGTCAGTAGGTCCCTGTGAGAAGGCAATTGCCATGGTATCCCAGATAGCATTGAAATCAGCTCCGGGAACCACGTTTTCTGTGGCCACCTGGGGGCTATGAGAATCAAGGAGAGAGCTCCCTGACGTACCCGTTCCAATGTCGCCCCGATCAGAGGGACAGGTGGAAAGGCATAGTATAGCACCCCTGCAGGCCAATCATGGGCCAGAGCATCCATACCCAATGGAGCGTCTGCTTCCCTCAAGGAGAAATAAAGTTCACAGTGTGAGTTAGCCCTGATGCGAACAGGTCCACAGAGGCTTTCCCAAATCGTGACCAGACCTGTTCCACAATTCGTGGGTTCAGGCTCCATTCTGATGCTAAAAGAGGTCCTCTTAAGAGGGCGTCCGCTCCATAATTTAGTTCACCAGGGACATGAGTCGCCCTAAGTAACAAGATTCTTGGAGCACACCATGTGAGCATCCTCTGCGCCAGTCCTAGAAGGGCCTGGGACCTTGTCCCTCCCTCTCTGTTGATGAAGGACACTGTGGTCCTGTTATCTGATTTCACTAGGATGTGTTGTCCAGCAATCAGACCTTTGTTGAAGTATTTTAATGACAGAAATATATGACCAACAACTCCAGGAAGTTGATATGTAATCTTGCTTCCTGTTCATTCTAAAGGCCGCGGGCATTCTGATTTCTACAGATCGCCCCCCAACCTGTTTTTGAGGCGTCCGTCGTGATGACCACACGAGATGACACCCTTCCCAATGAGACCCCTTCCGTGAAAACGGACAAATCTCTCCAGGGTTCCAGGGCCTCCAGGCACTCTGGATCTATCCTAACCTTCTCTGCCTGATTAGGCAGGTCAGGCTGTATTCGTTGGTTTAGCCATAGTTGCATGGGCTGCATTTTCAGTAATGCGTGTGGCACACAGGGAAGAGGCCTAAGAGGCGTCGGCAGGTTTTCACAGGGACCCGTTGGTCCAGTTTAAATCTTTCCAGGCAACGGCGAATAGAGGAAACTCGTTCCTTCGAGAGCCATGCTCTGTACTGGACGGTGTCGATCTGTACTCCTAAAAATACGGTAACCCGTGATGGAGTCAAATCCCTTTTTTGTAGGTTTATGACAAAACCAAGAGAGACTCCAGGTGAGAAATCCCCCTATAAGAGTGTGACTGGGCCTGCTTTCAGCCAGAATCAGCAGTTCGTCTAGGTAATTCATGTCCCTGAGTCCTTGATTCCTAAAAGGGGTCAGGGCTGCATCCAGACATTAATGCCTCTTTTCCACCGCTCGGCTCGGCTCGGGTTGGATCGGCTCAGGTCGGCTCAGTTCGGGTCGGGTCACATCTATGTTCTGTTTCCACAGCTTTTTTGTACCCCTTCTGTGGGCGGGGTCCAGAATCCTACTCGTCTTACCACATGGTGGCAGTAGTGTTCCTCAAGCTATTTACTACAGTACTAGCCACCACTAGAAGAAGAACACAATAAAGACTTTGTATCACATATTATCAATTCTATCAAAAACCACATAGCTGATATTTTTCAAAAAAATCTAGTGTGATCACAACATGTTCATATACGAAATGTATCCTGTTGGAGTTATTTGAAATAAAATTCAATGTTTTATAGACATAAATGTGTCAACCTACGTCCATTATTTTCTCCCTTCTACTTTGTATCACATATTATCAATTCTATCAAAAACCACATAGCTGATATTTTTCAAAAAAATCTAGTGTGATCACAACATGTTCATATACGAAATGTATCCTGTTGGAGTTATTTGAAATAAAATTCAATGTTTTATAGACATAAATGTGTCAACCTACGTCCATTATTTTCTCCCTTCTACTTTGTATCACATATTATCAATTCTATCAAAAACCACATAGCTGATATTTTTCAAAAAAATCTAGTGTGATCACAACATGTTCATATACGAAATGTATCCTGTTGGAGTTATTTGAAATAAAATTCGAATTTTTATAATTTATTTTCGTTGTGCAAACACAGGTTTTGGAAAAAGTCAAAGCGAAACTACTTTAAATGCAGCATATTTGACCACTACGTGACAATATTAAAGCGTGGTTAAGCTCAGGAGCCCTCGTACTATTAAAGTCAGCTATGAAATATATTTTATATCTGTTCATTGAGCTACATTTAAAGACATAAAGCCGCCCGCGCGCCGCGTGTTGCTCGTGGCGAAACTACTTTTTAAAATCGTGCAGTTTTGAGCAGTACGTGATTTTATTAAGGACACGTTCAGCTGAAGACCCATCTTTGCTATAAATTTAAAAAATAATAATTGTTTTTACCGTGTTTATCATGTAAAAGTCCTGCAGTGATCGCGTCCCTCGCTTCCGTGAAAACAGCTCTCGTCTCCTCCTTCCTACTTCCGGAGCGGGTGAGCTCGCTTCAGTACACCTCTGAAACCGGCCCGAAAATCTCAGGAAATCTCGCGCGGCTCCGCTCGGAATATCCGGTGGGAAAGGATGAAAGGGGGTCTCTGCGACGCACATATGACGTAACATCCGACCCGAGCCGACCGGTGGAAAAGGGGCATTAGTAAATGTACGCAGAGCAGTCTTTAAACCAAAGGGTAAAGCTTTGAATTCATAAGCGTTTCCCTCGAAAGCAAAGTGGAGGAACTTTCTGTGTTTCCTCCATACGCCTATATGAAAATAGGCATCTTTTAAATCCACTGTACACGCATAGTCTCCAGGTCTCCCAGACTGGAGGACTTGCCGCAGTGTAAGCATCTTGAACTTAAATGTTTTAATCCCCTTTTTGAGAGTCCTGAGATCCAGAATCGGTCTCAGGGAATGATCCTTTTTGGGCACCAGGAAGTATTTACTGTAATGGCCAGAGCGTAGCTTGCGTCCTGAGACCAATCTAATCACTCCCTTTTGCAGCATCGTTGAGACTTCCTCTCTCAGCACGTGTGCACGTATAAGGTTAATTTTAAATTGCAGTACCCCTGTGAAGCGGGACTGTCTTTTTGAGAACTGCAACTTGAGCCCGTGACGTATCGTTGTCATGACCCAATCATTTGGTAGACACGCCTTCCAGGCCTGCGCATGCGCGATGAGCCTGGAGGGCATGTTGAATTGCTGCTCGTCGGGTTTTAGCGCCAGAGGGGTGACCTTTGACCCCTCTTGCACTCTTTTGAGCAGGTTGGTCGGCCCGACAGAAGATATCGCGAGATCTGACCGTCTCTGGCAGATCTTGTGTATCCCGCTGCGGTTCATAGTTTGACCACATGGTTTGTTTATAAAAAATGTGACTCGAGTCAAGAACCAGGGCAGTCTGTGCTTTGGTACTTTTATTTTTGTACATGTCTGAAACAGTGTTTGTTTTGTTTACACATGCAATATTCGAGTCATGTTTGGTGCACGCACACATGCCACTCGCTCCTCGTAGTCTTTTACAAGAAGAGACTGGGCTCAAGAGGTTAGGTTCCCATACCACGTGGGCGGGCAAACCTGTAAAATGATCAGTTTGTCCTGTTTCATCAGGTTCGAGTCTGTTTTCCACATTGGGTCACTGAGGAGGTCCTTGGCCAGTACTGGAAGGTTTCACCACCACCAGCGGGTCTCTTCCGTGGTAGGCCACACGTGTCTTCCTTTGGGGGTGCAAAGCTTTTACTCGGCAACCCCTCGCGGAGGGCTTACGCCTGTTTGCGTCTTTGTTCCATCCTGGCCTGGACGCGTTCCAGGGCTCCCCCAAAGAGTCCTGTTTACTCGATCGGGTGCTGGAGGAAAGTGGACCTCTGGTTTTCTGGGAGGTCCGACAGAGTTAGCCAAAGATGGCGCTCGGCGACAACTATTTTCGCCATTGCCTTGCCTTGGGAAATGGCTATTGTCCCTATCATGCGGAGCACGAGGTCCGAGGCATGGCGGGACTCCTCCATGGCTTCTGTTGCAGCCTGCTCGTCTTTTGTTACCTGGATATGTTGGAGTTTTTCCACCAGGTATGCGTGCACCATGGTCGATGCATTCATTGCGCGAGCCGCAAGGCCCTGAGCCTTGTAGCACTTCTAGAGTTGTTTCTCCGAAGCGCGGCAGGCCCTGCTGGGTAGCGTGGGTTTCGTCCCTGTGGCTATGGGGGCCAGGTGAGCCGCCAGAGTCTCCTCTATCAGGGGTGCGTTGGCGAGGCCTGCTGTCTCCATTCCCGCAACGTCAAGGAGTCGGGATAATGGCAGCATGATGGAAGCTCCGGGTTCCGCCCAGGAGCGTTTGAGCTCCATGAGGAAGTCCGGAAAAATGGGCATTTTCTGCGACGTTGTCGGCTGTTTCACGTAGAAGTAGCTTTCCGCTAGCCTTGTAGCCTGTTGGCGAGGCGTGGGGTTTGGCCACGTGACCTGCAGGGCATCTGCCGCCCTATGGCACAGGTCGAACAGGGCAGGTACCGACAAGTCCGGTTCCGGTAATATTTGCGCCAGGTTCTGGGAGGAATCAGCAGTTTCTCCTTTGTGACCAAATTCGGCGTCTTGGTCTGACACTTCAGGCGTCGAGTCCTCGGCGGCAACTGAGGGTTATGGTGGAGGAGAAGTTGTGGATCCTCACTGACTGTGGTCTGTTTGTTAAGAAGTCTAGTACCCAGTTACAAATGGAGGGGCTTAGTCCAAGTGTGGATAGTTTGTCCATCAGGGTTTGAGGGATCATGGTGTTGAAGGCAGATGTGAAGTCCACAAAGAGCATATGGACGTATGAGTCCTTCTGTTCCAGGTGGGTGAGAGCAGTGTGGACCACAGAGGATATGGCGTCCTCTGTTGATCGGTTCTCGCAGTATGCATACTGATGAGGGTCCTCGTTGATGTTGATGGGGTTTTTTATATGGGTCATGACCAGTTTTTCGAAGCATTTAGCGACTATCGGGGTGAAGGCCACCGGCCGATAGTCATTCTGGCCAGTCACTGTAGAGCTTTTTCGTTATGTCACTGTTCCTTCATGGTTCAGAATGATTGACAGACGTCTGGCCACGCCCCCTCAGTTTGCGGCTCATTGGGGCTAATTTTGTTCAGCCCAGGGTCCGTCCACAGCCACAGGATTCATCCATTGAGGATGGACTACAATAACGTGCCTCAGCGCGAGTGTATGTGGGCGTGGTTTGGTGTAGACTGAGTAGATGTCATGGCGAGCATTAGCATAAATGAGGTGGATTATTTAATCAATGAACACTTTTTCTTAATGTCTATTGAGGGAAAACTGGGTCTAGGTTGGGTCTGGACAGATCTGAGGATATTCAAATCCAGCAAAGACAAACTGTGCTATGTATCGTGCTTAGGGATGGGAATTGATAAGAAATTATCAATATCGATGCCTTTATCGATGTCATTTATCGATTCGATTCCTTATCAATTCTGTTATCAATTCTCATTTGGGTAATAAAATATAGTAAACCATTTGTGTTCATAAAGAATTTATTTATGGATTTTTTCCCATATTTTTAGACTCATTTTTCGCTCTGATTCTTCGTTTTTCATTTTTGGCGAAAATGGTGCAGTACCAGTTTCGGCCGCTTTAGAGGCGCTGTAGGCAGCAGCCAGCAGAGGACTCAGAGAGTGAAGAGGAAGAGGGACCACTTCCAGAAGTTATATCCACTCATAAACCACACCGCGGATTTTTAAATCCAGCTGATTTCACATTTGGTTCAGCTCAGGAGCCCGTCTGCTATAGTGAGGTAAGAAATATATTTTTAAGCGTTTATTTAGCTAAATTTAAAGAAACAAAGCGTCCGGTTTGACCCGCCTGGCGCCTGCATAAAAATCAGCGAACTTTTTTTTTTAAATCCAGCTTATTTGAACATTTCGTTAAACTCAAGAGTACGTCTACTATTAAGTCAGCTAAGAAATATATTTTTTAAGCGTTTATTTAGCTAAATTTAAAGAAAGAAAGCGTCCGGTTTGACCCGCCTGGCGCCTGCCTAAAATTCCGCGAACTTTTTTTTTTTAAATCCAGCTGATTTGAACATTTCGTTAAGCTCAGAAGGACGTCTGCTATGAAGTCAGCTAAGAAATATTTATTTAGACACCACCACGCCACCACCACTCGGGCGCGGCGCATGTCTGTGATGTCAGCGCTTAAACACGTCACCACCAGGAGTCTGCAGAACCGATAAGCTGAATCGTTAAGACAAGCATCCTACAATTCCATGGAATTGGACTTTTAAGAACCGGTTCTCTAACAGAACCGGTTCTCGGTTCCCATCCCTAATCGTGCTGCACTTATTAATTAATTCAGCTCGGTCCAAATAATATCAACCTGTCAGTTCATTATTTCTTCTTATAGAACTCTCTCTGTTGTGTTTAATGATGAATAATAATGAAGACGAGTGTTGAACTGAATGCTGTTTAATCTGCATAAAAATGTGCACTGGTCATAATCATTGCACCGGTACCTCCTGCCCATCTTCTCTTTGAATGGATCTGCTGTACAATACACCTGTAACAAACCTCTGTCTAAACAGGAACTTATCCATGCACAAGAGAGATTTTTAAATTGTTTTTCAAAGTTTAGAAATATGAGAATGTTAAAGTCTATGACCCACCATGTTTTCAAATTGCATCGCCATTACTGTAATATTTAGTAGTGAATTAAATAATAAAACAGGAGCGTTTATTGATATTGTAGAGAAATAACGCTAAATGTGTTATTTCTTGATTTTAAGCAGATTTTAGCAGCAGCTCCGGCAAAATCTGCCCCTCTCAGGTGACGGATGATTTTGTTCAATGGTGCGAGGACTCTTTCCTCAAACTAAACACAGATAAGACAAAAGACATGATCATTGATTTTAGGAAGAAACCTCACCAGCACGGAGTCACTTTAATTAAAGGTCAAGCAATTGAGACAGTGCAGTCTTACAAATATCTCGGGACAATCATAGACGATAAATTAAACTTTGAAACCAATTTTGACAAGGTGTGCAAAAAGGCCCACCAGCGCCTTTATTGTCTAAGGAAACTCAACCATTTTAATATTGACCGAACCATAATGACCATGTTTTACCGTGCTTTTATTGAATCTGTTTTATCCTTTTCTTTGGTGTCATGGTTTGGTCACACTACACTGAGAGGAAAGAATTCCCTTCAGCAGATTGTTAAGCTGTCATCTAAACTGACCGGAGGAACCCAAACCTCAGTTACATCCATGTACGTTAGTCAGGTACAGAGGATAGCTTCTTCTGTTTTAAAAGATGTCCTTCATCCACTGTACGGAGAGTTTCAGCTTCTTCCCTCTGGTCGGAGGTTTTTAGTCCCTAAATGTAGGACAACACGTTTTAAAAATAGCTTTGTTCCCACTGCTGTTACTGAAATGAACAAACTGAAATAACGTTGAAGCTTTTAGTGGTTAAATGTTTTTATTTTTCATTTTACATATGATTTGGGGAGCCTTAACACTGTTATGTGCAACATTATCTGTTTATGGTTTCTTTTAAGTGTTTTACTAAATGTTTTTACTGTTTTTATTTGTGTGTGCGCATGGATGGATGTATGCTTTGTACCACTGCAAACCACATTTACCCTTGGGTATAAATAAAGTAACCTGAACCTGAACCTGAACCTCTCCATATATGGGCATTGACGTCACTGAAGTATCCGCCTTGAATGCAGGCGGAGCTCTAACAAGCATGCATGAACATAGCTTCCTTATTTCTGACCAGAGTTTTTGCGGGTAAGACTTTTGCTCAATTTTATTTTTGACATCAGAACAGAATGAATAATAGAGCAGGCTTTTAAATGTACCATAGTTTGGTAATATTCACGCCACTTTTTCATGAAAATCTTTAAGGGGATTTAAACTGGTAGAGCGTACGTGTGTCTGCTGTTTGTAACCGCGCGGGTGACGGTGTGTCCGCGCGGCAGCTGCATCGGGTGACGAGAGGTCCCTTCTGTGTGTCAGTGGTTGCCCGCGCGCGGGTGACGTGAGGTCCCCTCTGTGTGTCTGTGGCTGCCCGCGCACGGGTGACGTGAGGTCCCCTCTGTGTGTCAGTGGCTGCCCGCTCGCGGGTGACGTGAGGTCCGCTCTGTGTGTCAGTGGCTGCCCGCTCGCGGGTGACGTGAGGTCCGCTCTGTGTGTCAGTGGCTGCCCGCGCGCGGGTGACGTGAGGTCCGCTCTGTGTGTCAGTGGCTGCCCGCGCGCGGGTGACAGTGTGTCCGCGGCGGGCGAGTTTGCGGCTTATTAAAAAGTTCTAAAAATAAAAAACAAGGAGCGCTGGTCCTGAACCCACAGCCCACCAGGAAATATTTAGAACCTCGTGCAGCCACGTAGGACACGAGTTTAACTGCAGTTTTAACTCTCACTCTCATAAGCCTCCATCGCGAACTCACTCGTGCCTTCTGAGTGGAGCCTGTATTTACGTCACTCCGGACTTCGGCAATCTTCGGCGGGGTTTCCGGATGTTTCCGGGACTCCGTTGTTGTTTTTTTTTTTTTTTTTTTACACTCGCCTGGCCCAAATGCAAAAATGAAAATAGACATCATATTCTACTACAGTAATTGTCCAATATGGTGAATTGTTACTGTCACGGTGGGTGTTGTCCTTTAAGGATCAATTTGTAAACAACAGTAAAATAAAACTCGCTCGGACACATCAGCTCAGAAGTGCAAGTGCACTCTGTATAAACAAAAATCAGTTGTTCTGACTGAAACTTCAACATAATCTGCCACTCACACACTCTTTCATGAAAATTAACACCAAACAAAACTGAATCATCTCACTGATTTGACTTTACTTAAGAAAATAAAGAGTTTCTGAAATAAACCAATTTCACCTATTTCATAAGAGGAAGAGAGATATTTCAGTAATAAAAATGTCCAATGAAAAGTCAACAGTTATGCGCTCAAAAATATCAAGATGCAAATAAAAGAATTTGTTAGGGTCCATTCACCAGTCTTGGTCTTTTAAAACAAAAATAAAAAGATAAGGAAACCTCTCACCGGGTCGGCGTTTCTGTTCCCGGGGTTTCCTTCTTGGCCTGGAGCGCAAAGACACTCCAGGAAACGGGACCAATCCTTTTTTTTTTTCTATAGGATGCTTCTGTTGTTGGAACTTTTCCCGACCACTGGCACACATGACTTCATGCATTTA
>JBBPBX010006056.1:16280-29254 GCA_038048925.1 Garcialebias charrua
TATATATTTATATATATATACACAGTATATGTGTGTATATATACATTTTACAATTGAATATTACTTTTCCCGACCACTGGCACACATGACTTCATGCATTTAGCTCACATTTCAGTAATCAAAGACACATTGGCTTTTAGGATTCATTAAAAGGAAAACAGGAATTCAATTTACGGGTAAAATCCTCTCTACATTCTGAGCAACTTTCATGAAAATCTGTTGACCCAAAAGTGGTTTTGAAGCCCTGGGATGGGGATGATCAATCAGTGGGATAAATTTGCTTTTTTTTTTTTTATTCCTCTAAAATTGACATAACTTCCTTAGTTCTCAACTAATTTTGAACAAAATCGGTTTTATTTTCTTTGGCATTTTTAGCTGCATCCATTGAAATTAGTTTTAATCCAATCTGTACGGTAAATCTGGGAACTTCTTTGCAACATCGCTAGCTACACTTAGCTTTTGGAATCAAATTGATCCAAAGTGGATGCCACAGTTAATCTAACTTAGCAAACAAACCCAGTCCGTCTTACAGTTATTAGACTCATAGGCATCGCTACAATTTTATGTGAAGGGGATGTGTCTCCCTCACATTTAAAAAATATTCATTTGGACCCCCACATTTACCATAAAGTATTAGTTGACCCAGCGCTGTTTCTATTTCTTCGTGAAAAAATCCAGTTCACTTAATTAATAGAAGAATACTCAAACCTGGCCTAAAACATTTATCGTTATAATAATAATAATAATAATGAATTCAATTTATAATGCACTTTTCATTAATAAAAATCTCAAAGTACATGATGATTGATTGTTTTGGATGGATGGGTCCTTTTCCATCCATCCATCCATCCATCCATCTTCTTCCGCTTATCCGGGGTCGGGTCGCGGGGGTAGCAGCCTAAGTAGGGAGGCCCAGACTTCCCTCTCCCCAGCCACTTGGAGCAGCTCCTCCGGGGGAATCCCAAGGCGTTCCCAGGCCAGCCGAGAAACATAGTCCCTCCAGCGCGTCCTGGGTCTTCCTCTGGGTCTCCTCCCGGTGGGACATGCCCGGAACACCTCACCAGGGAGGCGTCCAGGAGGCATCCTAACCAGATGCCCGAGCCACCTCAACTGGCTCCTCTCGATGTGGAGAAGCAGCGGCTCTACTCCGAGTCCCTCCCGGATGACTGAGCTTCTCACCCTATCTCTAAGGGAGAGTCCAGCCACCCTGCGGAGAAAACTCATTTCAGCCGCTTGTATCCGAGATCTTGTTCTTTCGGTCATAACCCAAAGCTCATGACCATAGATGAGGGTGGGAACGTAGATCGATCGGTAAATTGAGAGCTTTGCCTTTTGACTCAGCTCTCTCTTCACCACGACAGACCGGTACAGCGCCCGCTTCACTGCGGACGCTGCACCTATCCGCCTATCGATCTCACGCTCCAGTTTTCCCTCATTCGTGAACAAGATCCCGAGATACTTAAACTCCTCCACTTGGGGCAGGACCTCCTCCCCGACCCGGAGAGGGCATGCTACCCTTTTCCGGCTCAAGACCATGGCCTCGGATTTGGAGGAACTGATCCTCATCCCGGCCGCATCACACTCGGCTGCAAACCGCTCCAGTGAAAGTTGTAAATCACGAACTGATGAAGCCAGTAGGACCACATCATCTGCAAAAAACAGAGAAGCGATTCTAAGGTCACCAAAACGGATCCTCTCAACACCTTGGCTGCGCCTAGAAATTCTGTCCATAAAAGTTATGAACAGAATCGGTGACAAAGGGCAACCTTGGCGGAGTCCAACTCTCACCGGAAACGAGCCTGACTTACTGCCGGCAATGCGGACCAAGCTCTGACACCGGTCGTACAGGGACCTAACAGCCCTTATCAAAGGGCCTGGTACCCCATACTCCCGGAGTACCCCCCACAGAACCCCCCGAGGGACGCGGTCGAATGCCTTCTCCAAGTCCACAAAACACATGTAAACTGGTTGGGCAAACTCCCACGCACCCTCCAGGACCCTGCTGAGGGTGTAGAGCTGGTCCAGTGTTCCACGACCAGGACGAAAACCACACTGCTCCTCCTGAATCCGAGGTTCCGAGATGGGTCCTTTTGCATGTGTTAAATGCCTGCTTCTGAGATTCCAACAGGAGGTTGGCTTGAAACACAGCAATGAAGGATACTTATGGGATAGATCTGGTTGCCAGGTCGCAGACTGATGAAGTCTTCCGGATGGAAGATGAAATGTTTCTCACTGGTTCAGATTAAATTATTTAACTTTTTTGTTTGTTTGTTTGTTATCTTCTTGGATGATTGAGCCTACAAACCTTTTTTTTATTCAAACCACTAAAATTCCACTCTGGGTTTTCCTGGTTACCTACAACAACTCATCAGACAACATGCCGTGTTTCTCCTAGATCACTTGATGGGGGGGGGGGACACCTCTGTGTTGTGTGGTAGCTTAGCAGCAGTCGACGGGAGGTGGGGCGGTTAGGATGCATGAGAGAAGCAGAACACTACATCTGTAGTATCTTAGCTAGCACGTCTGTATTGCGCACAACTTGCTTAACGCTACATTAGTGCCGGGAGTTGTCAACCAGGGATGTAGAATGTGTGAGAGAAGCTCTATTCACACAAGGAGAGCTGTTGGTCAAGCATCGGCAGCAGTTTTGGTCATGAGAAAACTGCAAAGTCTGTGTGAAGGTTTGGTTTATGCTACAAGTACTCAAAATCAGCTGATTTATGAGCTAAACCGTAAGATAGAAGCCTTTGTGAGAATCGCAGGCCACCTGCGGCCTCTAGGACTTGCCAGTATGTCAGAGTCGACCTTGAATGAGGCTCATAGCATAGATCGTAGAATGTCCACAAATCCAGCCATTTTGGATCTTGAAAGTATCAGCAGGACACAAGGCTGACAAGAAAAAATCTGTCTGTCTGAAGAAATCAACAATTGTAGCTTATCTGAATCTGACTCCCCCGTTTGGCCTCGAAAGCAGGCCAACTATCAAATTTCTCCTGTGACATGGGTAAACTAAGGAAAAGCTTCCCCACCCCCACCCGAAAACTTCTGTGCAGGCTTATCAGAACTGCCGGCTGACCAACATCTTATCAGGGCTATGGCCTATCTGGAAGTGCTTCATGGTCAAATCTCACTGTCTTGACATCAAATATGTAGTGTGTTCATAAGTGTGCTTGCTGGTAGAGTTTTTGATGTCTTAAATGTGAAGAGATCTTTTTTGTAATACCACTATGTTTGGTGTGGTGGTAACGTAGAATCATCCTCAACTCATTAATGAATCAAGCTGCTGCATTATTCGTTCCTTCAAGGAATATAGTTTCATTTGAACAAAACTGAACCAGTCAGGATGTTTTTGAGTGGAATTAGTTGAAAATGTTTGATGTAAAAATGCATTTGATTGTTTTCATGTTCCAGCATGTGATTATCTTGGGGAAAGGATGGCCTCTCTCTTTGGGATAACATCCGCCAAGTACCAATATGCCATTGATGAATACTACAGGATCAAGAAAGAGGTACGACTGAGGACGTTTGACGATTTTTGTCCACAGTCTTCTGCCAACTTAATTTCCTCTCTTGTTCTTGTTTTAGAAAGAGGACGAGAGGGAGGAAAATCGTCTGTCAGAAGAAGCAGAACGTTCTTTTGACCAGCTCCAATCTCAGGAACAGAGGTCCGAGCCCATTGCAGCAAGAGATGGACAGGAGGCAGAAGCAGCTCACCCTGACATCACCTATCAGGTGGAGAATGAGAGTCGGGCAAACCCGAACACGTTTACCGTCCCCGTTATTGTGACGGCAACCTAACACTCTCTGGGAAAGTCCATTTAAATGTCTGTATGTCTGTGAACGAAGGAACACTGTCTTATTTGGCCAAACCCTTTGGTTCGTGTATAACAGCTTTCGACGGGCAGCGCTGCTGGATTTTGGCTAAATGGTGAGGACGCTGGGGGTTAACTATAGAAACTGGAAAACTAACTGCAGGGTACTGTGACATGTTCAACCTTAGAATAAATATAAATGAACAGGCATGTGTTGAAAAGTTAAGGGCATCTAAAGGTTAATTGACCCTTTTCAGTCTTCCTGTCGTTTGTTGATCATGATTTTACGTTAATCAGCATTGTCGGTTTGTACAGCGTCGTCCTCCATACTTTGCTATGCAGCAGGGGATGAATGTTGCTCCCCTGTTCCTCCAATGGACCAGCCACTGTGCCTCAATCGCCAACGCAACCAAATCAGTGCCAGATGTAGATCTATGTACAAAAAAAACAGCTGTTCTGTCTAAATCTGGTCCTGCTGGTGTGCCCTTGGTCGGCTGCACCGAACAGCTGGCCATTTTAACACACCCTCACATGTAGATTTGACATGCATGTTGTATGTTCAAGTGTGTATTGATGCATATTAGACTCGCGTGGCACTTAACGTCTGTGGAAGCAACCATCAGAAGTCTTAATGATCACAAGACGGACTAACTTTAAGCGTTAAAAAACTAAGGAAACGGGTTTATGTGTTCTGTGTGGCTTTTTTTACCTGCCTTACTTACCGTGAATTTCAACGTGAATGTGTTGTGTAACCCTCCGATACTGGGGGAATAATTGTGACACTTATGAGAAACCTAAAATTCTTACAGTTTTTAAGCACAATTTTTTATATTTAGGTATTTATTTTAATGAACTTACGTTGTCTATTTAAGCATTTTATATTGTTTTAGTAATATTTAAATAAACAGTTAAGTTGAAGTCTGATTTTATTGTATTATTTATTGCCCCATGTGTTCTTTATTTATCAAGAGATAATTGAAGGGTCCAAAATGAAAACCCAGCTTTTACTTTCCAGTGTCAGAGTTGTGAGCTGTGCTGGCTCGTTGAGAGACCCGGAGTCTTGCTCCAGCGTGATGAAGCAAGGGAACAAAGAGCCCGTGTCCTGGTCTGAGCAGACCACCCTGAGGTCAGGGTGTCCGCTCACGGCACAATGCTTCCTTTCAGAGGCCGACATGGATTTCTATGGTCCAAAGTGACCTCAGCAGACAAAATGACCTCAGTGCTGCAGGCTTGCACAAAGGCCTCAGCTGGGTTCAGAAATGAAAGTGACGAAATAATACATTTGCGTTTTTAAAGTTGAAGTTTTAAACTGAATTTCTTAGACCAGGGCTCTGCAACCTTTAGGATCAAAAGAGCCATTTCTGCCCTTTTGTTCACTAAATTAAACATGTCCAAGGCCGTAAAACCTGCTACAATTGTCATTATCAACGGATGGCCCATGGGCCACTTTGTTTGTTAGAGCAGTGGTTCCCAACCTGGGGGGCCCGACCCCCACGCAGGGGGGGCATAATTTGTCTGCTCAGTGGTTAGAGATTGTAAAAATATCCATTTGTCCGTGTTGCAACTTTAGAAAATATGCTTTTGTTTTTAATTATGCTTGAAATGTCACCGAATCCTGATTAACACTGAAGAACCCTCATTTTGGTTATGTTTTAAAAGTTTTCTTTAACTATTATGTTAAAAACTAAAATCTGTACTGTCACTGTAAGTCAGTCCCGCTCTCAGCTTTCACTGCTTGAGTGAGAAGAGGACATTTCTGTTGCTCTTGGTTAAGCTCACGTTTTATTAAATATGCAACATAAACATAACCACATAGAGCTGTAATTTCTAACCCAAACCCAGAGCCCGACCCAAATCCGAGCCGGGCCATGTGCTTAGTGTGGGCCTTGGCCGGTCATGGGCTTTGATGTGGTTTTACGAATCGTAGCCCAAAGAAAACTAAATAAAAATGCATAATATAAAATTGTGTTATCTACTTTTTTAGGAGGAGTCAGGTCCAACCAGTAGGTTATTTAAAAGAGTCGCGTTAAGCTCAGATGGACCTGTCACCGGCTGCGCCTGAACCACCTGTTAGAAACGGACTTGAGACCTGTCCAGGGTGTCCCCCGCCTCTCGCACAGTGACTGCTGGACATGGACACCAGTAATCCCCGACCCGAATAGGAAGAAGCGGGTGAGGATGCATGGATCTATTTATTTATTTGTTAATCACCTTGGCTGTGAAGATGAACTTTGTGACCTCCAAGTTGATTCTGTATCCAAAAAATATTTCCAAGAAAATGGATACTAAAAGTTTCGGACTGCCAAAGGACAAGTCCTCGCACCCAGACTGTCCAAACACACTGATGATGGTTATTCTTCTATTCAGCACTACTTCCTGTATGAGGCAACCTTCAGCCTCTTGTGTCAGTAAAAACAAAAGCTGCAACAGACTTGATGTCCATCAAGACTTCAGGTTGTCTGTGACAAACACCTGACATCAAACCCTAGTCAGAAACATCAAACCCTGGTCAGAAACATCAAACCCTGGTCAGAAACATCAAACCCTGGTCAGAAACATCAAACCCTGGTCAGAAACATCAAACCCTGGTCAGAAACATCAAACCCTGGTCAGAAACATCAAACCCTGGTCAGAAACATCAAACCCTGGTCAGAAACATCAAACCCTGGTCAGAAACATCAAACCCTGGTCAGAAACATCAAACCCTGGTCAGAAACATCAAACCCTGGTCAGAAACATCAAACCCTGGTCAGAAACATCAAACCCTGGTCAGAAACATCAAACCCTGGTCAGAAACATCAAACCCTGGTCAGAAACATCAAACCCTGGTCAGAAACATCAAACCCTGGTCAGAAACATCAAACCCTGGTCAGAAACATCAAACCCTGGTCAGAAACATCAAACCCTGGTCAGAAACATCAAACCCTGGTCAGAAACATCAAACCCTGGTCAGAAACATCAAACCCTGGTCAGAAACATCAAACCCTGGTCAGAAACATCAAACCCTGGTCAGAAACATCAAACCCTGGTCAGAAACATCAAACCCTGGTCAGAAACATCAAACCCTGGTCAGAAACATCAAACCCTGGTCAGAAACATCAAACCCTGGTCAGAAACATCAAACCCTGGTCAGAAACATCAAACCCTGGTCAGAAACATCAAACCCTGGTCAGAAACATCAAACCCTGGTCAGAAACATCAAACCCTGGTCAGAAACATCAAACCCTGGTCAGAAACATCAAACCCTGGTCAGAAACATCAAACCCTGGTCAGAAACATCAAACCCTGGTCAGAAACATCAAACCCTGGTCAGAAACATCAAACCCTGGTCAGAAACATCAAACCCTGGTCAGAAACATCAAACCCTGGTCAGAAACATCAAACCCTGGTCAGAAACATCAAACCCTGGTCAGAAACATCAAACCCTGGTCAGAAACATCAAACCCTGGTCAGAAACATCAAACCCTGGTCAGAAACATCAAACCCTGGTCAGAAACATCAAACCCTGGTCAGAAACATCAAACCCTGGTCAGAAACATCAAACCCTGGTCAGAAACATCAAACCCTGGTCAGAAACATCAAACCCTGGTCAGAAACATCAAACCCTGGTCAGAAACATCAAACCCTGGTCAGAAACATCAAACCCTGGTCAGAAACATCAAACCCTGGTCAGAAACATCAAACCCTGGTCAGAAACATCAAACCCTGGTCAGAAACATCAAACCCTGGTCAGAAACATCAAACCCTGGTCAGAAACATCAAACCCTGGTCAGAAACATCAAACCCTGGTCAGAAACATCAAACCCTGGTCAGAAACATCAAACCCTGGTCAGAAACATCAAACCCTGGTCAGAAACATCAAACCCTGGTCAGAAACATCAAACCCTGGTCAGAAACATCAAACCCTGGTCAGAAACATCAAACCCTGGTCAGAAACATCAAACCCTGGTCAGAAACATCAAACCCTGGTCAGAAACATCAAACCCTGGTCAGAAACATCAAACCCTGGTCAGAAACATCAAACCCTGGTCAGAAACATCAAACCCTGGTCAGAAACATCAAACCCTGGTCAGAAACATCAAACCCTGGTCAGAAACATCAAACCCTGGTCAGAAACATCAAACCCTGGTCAGAAACATCAAACCCTGGTCACAAACATCAAACCCTGGTCACAAACATCAAACCCTGGTCACAAACATCAAGCCTTGGTCAGAAACATCAAACCCTGGTCACAAACATCAAACCCAGGGAGACCAGAGACTGACAGAAACTCACTGGTCATTTGAAGTTATTGCTGGGTATGAACACACACTCATACATTTTAGATACATAGATATAGATATATCTTGTTTGTACACAAACTTTGCTGTTTTAATTTTATTTTCCAGCCTGCTGTGCCATCTGTAATTAACTTTTTGTCATTAAAGTTGTTTTAGGGTGGCAGGAATAAACTTTGGTCCTAGGGCTAGGCATTACCTCTTTATTCAGATCAGAATTAAATATTTTGCCAAACCGAGATGTCTCAAAAAGTCATCTATCACAGATAAGACATACTGTATATTAAATTGGCAAACAAATCCAATTCAAGTCAATATAACTTTCAAGTAAAAAGCCTTCTGTCCTTTTAACTCTTTTTTTCTGTTGTGTTATACATATTTACTGTATGTGTATGTATGAGTACATACATGTATGTATGTATGCATACACACATTAGTCTTTGTTTTTGTTAGAGCTGTGTGTTCATGCCCAGAGTTTGATATCTTGACAAAACTACAATTTAAATTTTTTAAGACTGTTTTTAAAAATTACTCTGTTGTTAGATTTTAAAGAAGTTATTTGAGTAATTCTCAAAACAATGTTCTTGTAGTTATTTCTGTTGCACAACTACCAGTTTATACCTTTTACAAATAAAAGTTTGTAACTACGGTATTCACTTGGTCTTTTATTGACTTTATTCTATATTTACTTATATTACTATTACTTGTAATATTGCTTATAATATTACTTATAATATTTACTTTATTATTTTATCACTTTGATAATTAGATTAATCAAGGAGTCTTTTGGGAGAGGGGAGTGGCGAGGGATGGGGGGGTATCTCAGATTGGCTAGTAGGAAGTAAGAAGAGGGGTCTTTGAGGAAAATAGTTTGGGAACCACTGTGTTAGAGGAGGCTTTTCTGGCCAGTACTAAAAATTAAAAACCGATCTGGTTTTCATGAGTTAAGATGAAACTAGATGGCTCAGGGAGGGTTACTGAGGCAGAGGCAAGGCAACATTTGATCAAGACAGAGGAAGTTTACATACAGTTGTGTGTCTTCTGTCAGAGACCTCAAGAAACCCCTACTGTTAAGGTGTGATTGGTCAATTTACATGTACTGTATGTGTTACCTCAGCTTGTAATTTACATAGGTTGGTACGTGTCTCCTAAGACTGTTATAACTCCACTCGCACACAGTCTGCTCATAGAATTGATAAAGCCCTCTGGATAGAGGTCGAAACATTTTCTGTTACTAATAAAGTCCAGTTGATCTTGTATTGAACGCCTTTTTTGATTTTATCATGTCCTGGACGACTGAGAATCTTCACCAGCATAAGACAGAGGAAGGAATGTACAAACAGTCCACCAGAGGGTGGTATTGTATTTAACAAGAAAAGATGAACATTGGACATGTAACACATCCCAGTTTAATTTTAAATGTCCCTCAACATATTTTCTTTACCCGTGTTTTCCTTTGCTATGTCTCGGGGGGAGACTGATGTCTGTCCAGGGCTCACTGTGTGAGACAGAACATCGTGGACAGGCCGCATGTCCAAACAGTAAGAGGTACAAACTTTGTGTAAGCCAAGAGATGTGTGTGTGTGTGTGTATTTTTAGTATAGATCATTTTTTTATAGCAATGAAAAAAGAACAGTTGACGTGCAAGAAAAGTGGCTTTACCAGAACATAATCCTAATCCATGTGGGTTTTGTCTGTAGAATGAATCAGTGTCCACCAGTGGTCTTATCTCTTGCTTCAACAGCAAAGGAAACAAAACAAATCATTTCAACCGTCTGGGAAGGGTGAGACACTCTGCAGTCATCGGACAATCTATGAATAAAAGGGAAAACCCAGAGCTTGAGGTTTGATGTTCCTAAATACTGCTTGCTAGTGCCGAGATGGTTGTTGGCTTGCTCGCTGACGGTAGCTAGAACTGTGAGCTGCATGTGTGTCAGCATTCATCCCAAAAGAGCCAGTCCTGAACACTAAACCCCCTCCCCTCCCGTGTGTCCACGTGTCGCACTCGACTTGTCTGCTGCCTGAAACATACCTGGTGTTTTTCTGGGTTTTGGATGGTGTGGGGGCTGGGAATGCANATTTTTGTAAACAAAACAATTCAATATACAATAAGAAATACAATCACAAATAAAATGAAATGCAGCAGAAAGAAGAAAAAAATCTTATATCTGCCCCTTTTTACCAAAAAATTAATTCAAACGATAAGAATTTCAAATAAAAACAAACAACTCCTTCTCGAACAACAATTCATAAAAATACACATTAAGCGATGTCATATTATTTTTAACAAACCAACTTTGATCATTCTCTTAAACATAGACATTGATCTGGCATTTTTAACATCTCTCTCCAAATTATTCCATAATCTAATTCCATGTATTGAGGTAGACCGTTCATTCAGACTAGTTCGAAATTTAGGTTTCACAAATATTTCCATCCCCCTTAATATTATAACAGCTCTCTTAACAAAATTTAATTGGATATTTAAAGGTAATGTCTTATTCTGAGCCCTATACATAACTGATAAAATATTATAACCTACCAAATCATGGAACTTCAAGAACTTCAGTTGATAAAATGTACTTGATGGATGACTGGTATGTATTCTAGTAATAATTCTTACAGCTTTTTCTGTAAAACAAAAATAGGCTGTATAATTGTTTTGCACACTTTCCCCGCAAACAGCAATACAATAGATTAAGTGTGGAACAATGATTGTGTTATACAACATCCATTCCATCCATCCATTATCTTTTACCCGCTTCTTCCATTTTGGGTCACGGGGGTCGCCGGTGCCCATGTCCAGCAATCACTGTGCGAGGGGCGGGGTACACCCTGGACGCATCACAAGTCCATCACAGGGCCACATAGAGACAAACAACCATTCACTCTCTCACTCACACCTAGGGAAAATTTAGAGTTACCAATCAGTCTAACATGCATGGGAGGAAACTGGAGTACCCGGAGAAAACCCACGCATGCACAGAGAAAACATGTAAACTCCACCCAGAAAGGCCCCTGGACCTGGATTTGAATCAGGGACCTGCTCGCTAAGAGGTAGCAGCTCTACCAGTTGTGCCACCGTGCTGCCCTGTTATACAACAAATACAGAGCTTTATCATTCAATAGCTCCCTTACTTTGTACTGTACAATACTGCAATAGATTTAGCTATTTTTTATTCTTACAGAATTTGTGACGTTTCCATGTTAGCTTTTCATTAGTGATAACACCCAAAAACTTCACCTCACTAATTCTACAAATCTCAACACCCTCGACTCTAAATGGAACATTGACAGTTCTCTTTTTATTACTGAATATCATATATTTTCCAATTTAGACAGATCGCTAGCAACATAAGATGGGATAACGTGGCCATATTAAACGGAAACAAGGAGAATTATTACCTGCTACTGGATTTCTCTTGCAAATAAAGGGGTGTGGCTGTGCCACTTTTTATTGGCTTATTTGATAATCTAAGCTCAGTCGTATCACAAAAGTTTTTAGTTTCTATCCATACATACATCTTTTTTTTACCTGCTTCTTCCTTTCCGGGTCGCAAGGGTCACTGGTGCCCTTGTCTAACTATCACTGTGCGAGAGGCAGGGGACACCCAGGACAGGTCTCCAGGGACACAGAGATAAACAAGACAATCATTCACTCTCTCACTCACACCTAGAGACAATTTAGACTTACCAATCAGCCTAACATGCATGTTTTTGGTTTGTGGGAGGAAACCGGAGTACCCAGAGTGCTCACACATGCATGTAGAGAACATGCAAACTCCACCCAAAAAGGCCCCCTGGTCGGGATTCAATCCAGCGACCTTCTCGCGGAGAGGCGGCAGCTCTTCCAACTGCGCTACTGTGCTGCTGTAGTTTCAATCTCAAAATTATAATGAACTAAACCAGTACTTAGTATGCATCATCCACCAGTGCCAGTATCCATAATAATAATAATAATTAATTCAATTTATAACGCACTTTTCATTACTGAAAATCTCAAAGTGCTACACATATATTGAATGCTACACACATTCATAAACCGGTGGCGGCAGACTACCATGCAAGGTGCTTTCCAGTCCTACCGGGAGCAACTCAGGTTTAAGTGTCTTGCCCAAGGACACAACGACACATGGTGCAGGTCCCGGGAGTCGAACCGCCAACTCTCCGATCGGGAGACGACTCCCCTTACCACTACGCCACGGCCGCCCCTATCCACTGTTGAAATTGATCATCTTTCTTGATGAATAGCGACCTTACATGCAAAATAAAACACAAATGGATTCATTAAAGGCTGAAGACCATTTCATAACATTATCCATTTCCATTTATTTGTGCCTATACCTTACACCTTAGGCACCAGTTTGATATTGCAAAGTTTAAATAGTCCACTCTTAAAGAAGTGACGTCGTCAGGTCCTTTAATGTTCACAGATGATACATGTGATATGTAAAACAAGTTATCAATGACTACTAAAGACTTTAGCATAATGGCATTTTTATTTATTTATGTACCCTACGAAGCAATAATAAATCTAAACAGATTACACCAAACTAAAGACTACTTTGCAAACACAATTCACAAACTGGTCTCCAGTCCAGATCCACATTTTAAGCTGTTAGTTTGTGTAAAGTGCTGAAACTCCGACCTCGGCTACAGCCGCTGTACTTTTTAGGTCGGTATTAACATTTCTTTGCACTCTTTGCCGCAGTGTTTAATGCAGCTGGCATTAAAACCTGGCTTGTTCAGCTCGTCTGACCTAAAGATTTTAAACTTTTTGATCCGTTGAGAAGTAGCCTAGTTGCTTTAGTATTCAGTTTGTTCTCGTATTGATCTCTTCAACTCTACTCCCTCATTCAGTATTTGAACTGATTAGATCAATATG
>JBBPBX010006056.1:29565-50986 GCA_038048925.1 Garcialebias charrua
CACCCCTTTTAACATGTGCTGTGGAAAAGAAAAGGAAGCAGTTTGCATTCAGTACGTGCTGTGCAACATGCCAGCACTGATTTTAGAGCAGGTCATATTTAATTAATGCTCTTTGAGTTCTTAATTAAATGCACGTTTAAAGAGAAATTTGCCAGCTCTGAATGCACAGCCCCAAATGGATAAAATGGATCACTGTAAAGAGGTAGGGGTTGTTTCAACTGAGGGATTAAACTGGTTTTTGTACTGCATACCATTCCACATAGGAAAGTTTTATCTTAATCACATAAAATAAAATGAATTCTGTTCTTTAACCGAATGCTTTTTGACTCCTTTTAAAAATCAAAACCATTAAAAGAAAGAAATGGTGCCATCAATTTCCAGCAGAACAAACAACAGGTTCCCATTTCCTTTTAACATTTTGTCCTTCAGTTACTTTAATGTTTCACTAAAACATTTGCTCAATCAGGAAAAAAAACATTAATACGATGCATACTCTGCAACTTTCTGCCTACCAATAAATCAACTACATAAAACCAAGTATACTTCAACCACAGGTCAAACACTTAAGATTAAATATCTGCCTTCTAGATTCTCCTTGGACTTCAAGGATCTGAGCATCTTTTTGAATCAATAAAACCAGACAACCTTGACACACCTTCATTTTACAGGACAATCATCCTTCCACATTACAGTGAAAATCTCTTCATGGTTTTTATTTTCCTTAATGCATTTAACTACGTCTGTTTCTACTCCTCTGTCACTGTAGGTGCGTTTGATGCAGTGGCCGGGTGGTGGCCGTCAGATCCCCTCTTCAATCTGCAGCCAGCCCTGTCAGCAAGGGGAGCGCAAGAAGATTGTGAAGGGCATTCCTTGTTGTTGGCACTGCGAGCGCTGTGATGGCTATCAGTATCAGGCAGACACCTACACATGTAAAATGTGTCGCTTTGATTTGCGGCCCAATGTGAATCGCACAGGCTGTGTTCCAATCCCCATTGTGAAGCTGGAGTGGAGCTCCCCCTGGGCGGTCATCCCTGTGCTCATCGCAGTCCTCGGCATCATGGCCACTTTGTTTGTCGTGGTCACGTTCATCCGCTACAACGACACGCCAATTGTGAAGGCATCAGGGAGAGAGCTAAGCTATGTGCTGCTAACTGGAATCTTCCTCTGTTACGCCACAACGTTCTTGATGATTTCTGCACCTGATGTAGGAATCTGCTCCCTCCGCCGAATCTTCTTGGGTCTAGGGATGAGCATTAGTTATGCTGCTCTGCTCACCAAAACCAATCGTATTTACCGCATCTTTGAGCAGGGCAGCATGTCTGTGAGTGCTCCCAGGTTCATTTCTCCAGCCTCCCAGCTTGTCATCACCTTCACCCTTGCTTCAGTGCAGCTGCTCGGGGTGTGCATATGGTTTGGCATGGATCCCTCCAAGGCCCTTATCGACTACGAGGACCAGAGAACATCTAACCCTGTGCTGGCTCGTGGTGTGCTCAAGTGTGATATCTCTGACTTGTCTCTCATCTGCTTGCTGGGCTATAGCATGCTGCTCATGGTCACCTGTACTGTTTATGCCATCAAAACTAGAGGTGTGCCTGAGACCTTCAATGAGGCCAAACCCATTGGTTTCACTATGTACACAACCTGCATAATTTGGCTAGCGTTTATTCCAATCTTTTTCGGCACTTCACAGTCTACAGAAAAGGTACGTTCACATCTTCTGATAAAGTATGGTTTATTGTCTTACAGACAATTTCTGGGGAATGCTTAAAATACTTGAATTCACTTATACACAATGAAAATTGATCCTTGACTCCTTACTCCATAAGACAAAAGTTTGTCTTTGCACAACCGCCAGACAATATGCTTCTACCAACTTTAGCAAATAAATCATTGTATAACCTTTTATTTAGTTTAACTATTTAGCTTACAAACAACAAAGATTTATTTGTTCTTTTGGAGAATAATCAGCTCAACAACAATAAAATAAAAATGTTATTGAGCTGAGTAATGATATTTGCAGCCTGTCAAATAATTTTGTTTACATGAGAATTGTGTGCAATCAATATTTAGTTTATTATAAACTGACTAGGGCTCTTGTTAAGCAACAATTTATATTTTTATACATGAAGTGTGTTATGATTTCTCTTCTGCTGTTATTAAAATATATTTTAACATGTTTGTTTTGGTAGCAATATAAAAAAACCTGTTTGTTACAAATGGAGTGCATACAGGGTCCGAGATGGTGTAGAAGCAGGGCAGCCGACTCAGGACCCAAAGGTCCTGGGTTCAATCCCCAGTCATTGCGTATCTCATGGTGTTTCTGAGCAGGACACCTAATCCCAGGCAGGCTACATAGCTGCCCACTGCTCCACCTGGGTGTATCCCAGGTGCGATGGGTTAAATGCAGAGTGCTAATTTCGTCTTTGTGTGGGAACATACAATGATGACAACACATAGCACTTTATTATTATGTACCAGGTAATTACCCAGAATTTACCAGGCTGTATTTTGTATTGGTGCTTTTGTTTTACTCTGCCTACTTAAGCTGTAAGTTTGCAGTTTAAATTTACATCTAAAATGTATGACAGTATTCTATGAAGCCTTACAACTTGTCAATAACAACTTCAAAAACAAACTTAAAAAGCAACAAAATTCATGCCCAATCATCCAGGTACCAAATCCAATCATTCTCAGTCGGGGACTGAGAATTATTGGAAAACTTAAAAAGAACTCAGTGAAATGGCAACTTTAAAATGGGATGTTGTGGACATTTCAAGTTTTGAATACAAAATTATAAACATAATGAAAGGATAACATTTGAAAAAACTAATCTTAATGAGTCAGAAGGCAGCAGGCCCTGTGATATATTGTATCTGACAACTGCATGCCACAGTGCATTAGAGACCCATGATCGGTTTACACAAACATTAGCTCACACTCAGACTATACCATGTCAAATCAGTGCACTCAATGTCATGAACTGTGGACTTGGATCACAACCAGTGGAAATTCTGGGAGGCTACAGGTCAAAAGAGATCCAAGAAGAACCAAGAAATCAAGGTTGTACCTTGACCTCCCATTCAGAGGGGACCATCTGGCTATAAAGACAAAAAGGTACAACAATGACACAGAACTGTGTCAATCCAGTTGAAAGAGCTGTTTTGGCGAGGCAACAAAAGGGTCTCAGTGGTCACAAGAGGACAGGGACATGGGAAACTGTCACACTGGCATGGGCACTATCAGCATTGCCAGCATGGGTCTGGCAGATGCAACAAATTAAACCTTACCTACTCCTCCTTGGGATTTAACAAAACATACCATACCATACCATACCATTTTATTTATAAAGCACTTTAAACAGGAACAAGTCCACCAAAGTGCTGGACAAACAAACACGCAACAGGCAACACATACAATGAAGTACAACACGAAAAACATAAAAACATTGCAGATCATAAATCAAACGATCCAGTACACATCAGCTGGCATTGAAAGCGATGGAGTAGTAGTGAGTTTTTAACCGGGATTTGAAAACCGAGAGGGAGGGGGCCTGTTTGATGAGCAGCGGTAACTCGTTCCAGAGTCTTGGGCCTGCTACAGAGAACGCTCTGTCACCCCTGCGCTTAAGGCGAGTTTCTGGAACTATTAAGAGTACCTGATCCTCTGACCTCAAAGCACGTGGAGGAACATATGGGTGTATCAGATCCGAGAGATAGGCGGGGGCGAGACTGTTCAGCGATTTGTAGACATACATGAGAATTTTGAATTGGATTCGAAGATGAACCGGTAGCCAGTGAAGGGAGGCCAAGACTGGTGTAATGTGCTCTCCCCTGCGCGTGCCGGTCAAAAATCGGGCAGCTGCGTTCTGAACCAGCTGCAATCGCGCAATGGTGGCTTGACTGACGCCAAACAGAAGTGAATTGCAGTAATCAAGCCTAGATGTAATGAATGCGTGCATTCATGCAAAAACAATCACGCAAAAACAATGCATCAAAATACAGCCATGAAAAAACTGGCTGCAATGGTTAGCTGTGTGGAAGGGGAAAAAAGCCATTTATGGTCAACCTGAAATGTGCATTGTGAACTGCTTCAAAAATAATCTTCTGAAACCCTTGCAGTTGCATACATTTGATAGGAGACTATTGTATTGAATTATTAATGCAAACTGTGACTATCAAAATTAGATTTGTTCCACATAGCTCAAATTTACTCCTAAATGTTCACCTGTGTAAACTACAATTCAGTCAAAAGCTACTAAATGCTATACCAGTTACTTTGAGTTAAAAATCCTAAATATCTAGGACATTGTATTAAAATGTCATCATCACTTTACTTACTTGAACATCATACATATGGTACGTTCTATAAAGTGGAAGTGGTCCAAGTGCAAAGTCCACATTATTTTCTAATGCAAGTGATGTACATCCCAAGTCACACATCAACAGCATCTATGGATATCAACAAGTTCTTTATTTAATTATTCCATCTATTCTGTCTGAAGATGAAAGAGAATTATACAGCCACAGAGCAACTGAACAGCTTCTTTTTGAGGATGAGGTAATCCATTAGATAGCATGGCTTTGAATTGGTAAAGATAAAATGAAAAAAAAAAAGAAAACCTTTGAAGGGTAGATGGTCTTACTTTGTGTTCCATATTTATGTATTAAATGAATGTAGTGTACGCACACACTGAAAAACTCCTCTCATTTCAGACAACATGCAAAGCATACCATTTCACTTCAAGCAAACACAGTGGCTCGAATATAGTTTAATTTTTGTAATTTCATGTCACCAGGTCTCTCTTGTAAATGAGTCCTTGAGGCTCAATGGGATTAACCTGCCTAAAGAAAGGTTGAGTGAATTTACACAACCTATACATGGCCCTTAGCTGCAGAGAAATAATTTCACCATTGTATGGGAACATACAATGATGACAATACATAGCACTTTTTTTCTTTCTTAGACAAAGTTAGTAGTAGTAAGTAGTAGTAGAAGCAGGGATAGATAGATAAAAAAGTAATATACTGGTGAACATAATTCTAAAAGCTGGTTGTATTCCCCATATTTTACCTAGGTTACTTTGAGAAACAGAAAATTGATGAAACTGAATTATTACCTCTGATTTGAGGAAAACCTGGCAGAAATCAAGAGTGTAGGAAAAATATGGTACACTTGAGCATTTGTTTGCAAAAGACGTATTTTTAGTACAAAGATAAATTGAAAGTGCTTTATGAGTAAGATACATAAAAGTGTTAAAAGCTTGGAGAGGGAAATGAACCAATATTCATACCAAAGGAGGAAAGAGGATGAAAAAAAGGAGGGCTGGAATTGTGACAAAATAAAGAATCAGAAGGAGCTCCCAGAGATCGATGAGCCATACAGGAAGAAATGCAATGCATTGTGAAAATAGTAGAAAGCATGTTGGCATTTTTGTTGTCAAAATTGATCAAATTTCATTTAAATAGAGACAATTCCCAGATATTTTGTAATTGTCAACAAAACAAGTGCAATATATTCTGCATGCAAACCCCAGTCAACTGTGAAGGCTTTAATCCACAATTAATAAATGAGATAGAATCTTAAATAAAACTAAGGTTTCTGGAGTCTTCCAGAACATCGAAGAGGAGGGTAAAATGATTTTGTTTGTTTGTTTGTTTGTTTCAACTCCTGGTCGGTTGTTGTTTGCTATTTCCTTACAGAGCTCAGGAATGAAGTCAACAACTTCAGGTTTCTCAGGATCACAAGGAGTGTTGCTTTCAGAACACTTTTCATTCCTTTTCATAAAGTGGGTGTTTCAAAATATGTAATTACAGACAATTATGACTGAAAGTTGGGACAGAGATGTGAGACTGAGTAAGGCAGGTAAGATGGGTAAGATGGTATATTGGCCATTTAAGTTATTTTCTTAAGTGTCTTTCCAAAATTCAGTCTGAAGAAATATTGATATTTGTCATTACAGTTTATTTTATCTACATTTAATCATTTTTCATTGTAAAGAGTGGCAAAACCAACCATATTGCAGTGCTGGGTAATGGAAGACACATCAGTTTTGTCAGACAAAACCATGTTAGGAACTTGATCCTATGGATATCCTGATTAATAACTAAATGGACCAATTTTATAGTTCATTTAGTTGAACTATAAACAACAAAAGACCAGTAAAAAGACCTTTACTGTTTTTTTATATACAGTATATATTTTCCAGCCCTCCTGTATTCCTATGGCACATCACCTCAGCCCTACTAAGGATGGTTAGGGGTGCAGCAGTTTGGCTTTTCTAAGCACAAATCTGGCTTTAGTATGAGTCACTAGGTTTTCTGGTGACTGAGATGACTAGTGGCACTATCTGGTAATCATGTCTAGCATATGCACAGAAGGCTGGAAACTGTCTCTTCAATGAGACCTTCAGATCTGTTTGGTATGGGGCCAGTGTGGATAGAAACTGAAAGTTATGCACCATAACTCATGTTCCCTGAAGGAGGGGAACGAGGTGCAACATAAATGCTATGGGAAATTGCACTACGCACGATTACCTGAAGGAATACAATCACGCCTTTACGGCAGGGGCGTCAGCGTCACGCCAGAGGCCCCGCCCTCTGGGTTAAGCCGCTGACACCCATCCATCATTCTCCAAAATGCACTTCACCGAGCTTTCAGCATTGAAAGGGCCAGGTATATAGCACCTCGTTCCCTTCCTTCAGGGAACATGAGTTATGGTGCATAACTTTCAGTTCCCTTATCAGTCATGTCACTCGGTGCAACATAAATGCTATGGGAATGTAATTCAATCACGCCCTTGAAATGCTCAATAAAATGCATGCTAGTGTGAACGTCTGCCTTTATTCAGCAGGCAACTCAAGGCTGCTTTTTACTGTGTGTTAGAAAGGACAGCCTGAGTGACATCACACGCAGTAACATCCAAACTGTAATGCTTTGCAAAAGTGTTTGTTGAGCTCCAGTTCGCAGCAGCACAGATGTCTGCAACTGGTACACCCTTGAACAGTGACCACGAGGTGGCCAAGCCCCGAGTAGAGTGAGCACGCACTCCAGAGGGCACCTGTTGACCTTTGCTACTGTACGCCCTTTTTATGGCCTCAGTCACCCAATGTGAGAGGCGCTGCTTTGATAGGGCCTTCCCTGTAGCTGGTGCAGCAAAGCACACAAACAGTTGATTTGTTTTTCTCCATTCAGCTGTTCTCTGCATGTAAGTGCTTAAAGCCCTCACGGGGCAGAGAGCCTTCAGCCTTTCCTGTTCCTGAGTGAGGACAGGAGCAGGTGGAAAAGAAGAGAGATCAAAGTCCAGACTTCTGGGGTTTAAAGTCAAAACTTTGGGTATATATGCAGGATTAGGTCTTAGGGTGATCTTTGACCCGTCAGGGGCAAACCTGGTACACATTGGATGTACAAACAAAGCATGGAGGTCACCCACACGTTTCGCCGAGCAAAGAGCCAGGAGAAGAGCGGTCTTATAAGATAATAAATCAATCTTAATATTGCTCAGTGGTTCGAATGGGGGGCCACAGAGAGCCTCCAAGACCATATTAAGATCCTATCCAGGGGTCAAGATCCTGCTGGGGGGGTCTCTTCCTTAGCACGCCCTTCATAAATCTTTTTATGAGCGGGTGCGCGCCAGGCGTCCTGCTCCCCCAGCCCTCGGGACAAGCTGAAATTGCTGATAAGAACATCTTAATCGTTGAGAAAGAGCGACCTTTCTCCAACAGGTCCTGAAGAAAGGTGAGGAGCTGGGCCAAGTCACATGAATAAGAAATAATATTTCTTTCTGTGCACCAAGCTTAGACAATATGCCGTTTTCGGGCGTAGAGAGACTGTGTTGACATAGCTCACGCGTTTTGAATGGTATTCACCACATTCTCAGGCAGGCCTGAGGCTACCAGCTTGTTCCTCTACGCCACCAAGCTGAAATTTGCCACAGTTCTCAGCCTAAGTAGCGAAACTGTTCGTTCTGGTGACGTGGAGGATCCATGAAGAGGAGCAGGTGGTGGAACCAGCTCTCCCTCAAGGGGCCTAATTTTTGTGGTCCCTTGAAGGCCAACCACGTTAGGGACAGGGCCTTCCTGCAGATGTACCGCCATACTACTCTGATCGAGAGTGTTTGGAGGCAGAGGCAATCTGCTGTCATTATTAGACAAACGATGAACAGAATGTCTGTTTTTCCTCATTTTGTTGAGGGTCATGGATTGGAGGGGTTGCAAGTTTTGTAAACGAGCAGATCTCTTGACTACAGCCCGTTTCCTTGTTGGGTCAGCACAGTGAGCGCGGTCACATGCTGCAGGATCACTGTTTGAGCATGGCGTGTCGCCCATTGAGGATAAGGGGACAGCTTCAGCATGAGAATGTGGAGATGGTCCTTTGTGTTGAGCAGACTTTAGATTGGTTGGTGATAGAGAGTTCAGTCCTCTTCGATTAAAGGGAAGAGGAGTCTGATTTAGCCCTGGTGCCATTTCTGTTCTGCATTGAGTGTTTACACATGCTACAGTTTCATCACAACTGTCTTTGTGAACGTGTAATACTGGTGTTGGCCTGCAGGCTTCTGCCGTAGCCCCCCTTCCCTTACTGGCATCCGATGAATGGCTAGGAAGGTGGGTCGTCAGATTCTGTCGGCGCGCACCCCTGGAGTGCGGACGTGTCACGGGTTTGTTTTATTTGTGTATTGCCAGCCCCGTGGTTTACAACGGAGCAGGAGCTGGAGCACGTGGCCCTCCTCACCTGTCTCTGTGAGGAGTGACGTGCCTGCTTGCAGTCGCCTCTGGGCCTGTCTGTTGCAGACAGAATCGAGGCACCCTACTGGGGTTTATCAATTAGACTAACACCCCGTAAGCCATGAGTAAGGGGGGGATGATGGCCCCACCCTTTATATCGGTTGGAAGAACAGAGGGGACCGTTCTTCTGATGTTGCTATGTTTATTTTTTTAATTTTTTTTGTGAGTCAAGAAAACAGAGAGGAGTTGTTTTTTTAGCTTTATTCGTGCTTATGTGTAACGATATATTTGACTTTATAACACTCACAACAGAAAGAACATGATTTGTGTTTAAAACAATGTCACCAGCTTTTTGTACCATGCTACAAACAAATTCTGGACGTGAAAAGATCATTTCCCGTACCGCGTGGGCGGGTGATCGTGCAATGTCAAGAAGCGGGCCTGGTTCATCAGGCATATTTCTGCCTGGTGTCCCGATTCGCCGAGGAGGCTCTGTGTTGGACCGCCTGGCGGGGAACAAATCTGTTTTTACTCCAGGCGTGTTCGGTCCGGGGTGGGCCTGGTGGTGGTCTCTGCCGGTGCTCTGCCTCGTATGCCGGACGCTTTTGTGGTGGGGCACTTGTGGCTGAGAGGTGTCGAGGCTGCAGTGCTCTGCTCCCAGCTGACTCCCGGGGGGGGGGGGGAGGCTCTCCTGGGGAAGCCCACCCGGAAAGCTTCAGCCTGTTTGCGCCTCTGGTCCAGCCTGGTCTGAATTCGATCCAACGCTTTTCCAAAAAGTCCCATCTGTTCTATCGAATAGTGAAGAAAAGAAATTTTCTGTCCCTCCGGGAGGTCAGTTAGAGTCATCCACAGATGGCATATTGCGATGACCACCTCAGCCATGCCTTTGCCTTGTGCAACAGCCGTTGTCCCCATCATGCGGAGCACAAAGTCTGTTGCCCTGCTGGCTTCATCCAGCAGATTGGCGGCAGCTTGCTTCTCTGTCGTTACCTGGAGCTCCTGTTGTTTTTCAGCCAGGTACGCTTGCATCATGGCGGACGCGTTCATTACGCGCGCTGCGAGACCCTGAGCTCTGTAGCATTTCTCGAGCAGAGAAGCCGAGGCTCGACAGGCCTTGCTGGGGAGAGTTGGTTTCGTCCCGGATGACTTGGGAGCCAGATGAGACGCCAGCGTGTCCTCAATTTGAGGCACATTGGCCATTCCCACTTCATCCATCCCGTCCACGTCGAGAAACTGCGAGAGCGGCAGCAGCATGGGAGCTCTGGGCTGAGACCAGGTGCGAGTCAGCTCTGTGAGGATGTCCGGAAAGACGGGCATCTTTTGCCTCATGGCGGCCTGTTGTTTTGAATAAAAATAATTTCCTGCCAACCTCGTGACTTGTTGACGAGGTGGAGGCTCCAGACATGGGACCTGCAGAGCGTCCGCTGCTCTGTTACACAAGTCGAACAGAGCAGGGATGTAAAAGTCAGTCTCCGAAGTCAGTCTCCGGGAGCACAGGTACCGGGGTGCGGGAGAGGTCTTCTCCCTGTTCCTCGTATTAGACGTCGGCGTCATCCGCAGAAAGTTCACCTGAGGCTGAAATCGAGATCTCGTCCTCGTTCATCATGCCTCGAGTGTCGAATTCGACTGTTAAGTCCACCATGGGAGCCAGCACATCCGGGCTGTCGCCCCATTCAACTCGGGTGCTGTCATCCAAAGCCATGCTTTCGAGCTCCAGCGTGGAAGTGAGAGGCTCAGTAGTGTCCGGGTCTGCTGGCGCCGCACCAGCCCCCATGGCCTTGGCGATGAAGTCCGCCCGGTGCCTCCTCACCGCCTCCAGCATCTGGCTGCAGTGTGGGCAAGAGTCAGGCGTGACCAGCGCCATCTTCGCATGCAGCATCCCCAAGCAGAGGGGACAGGCCTCCTGGGTGTCCGTCGCTGAGAGGGAAAAACCGCATCCACTGGGGCAGGCGCGCGAGGTTGGGCTTGCCGTCCTACTGGTCTTTTTCGGAAGTCTTGTCTTTCGCTTTCCTTTCTCCGGAGGCATGTCCGAGATAAGACGAGCGAGTCCTTCCAAGATCTTTTTTATTTTTATTTGAGATGTCTCCTCAGTCGCGTCGCTTTCGCTGGCTAGCCTGCTACGAATTAGCAGAGGTAGCGGTGTGACGCAGTTAGCGCCATCGAGCGAAGCAGTCTGCGGAAAGAGGAGAAGAAAAAACTTTGGGGTTAAGGAAAAATGTGCCGGACTAGCTTTCGCTACCCCAGCAGTACGCAGGAATAATTCTCTGTACGCCCTGTGTAGGGAGCAAACTCACCTCTGGTCGAGCGATGAAGCAACAGAGAAGTCCCGCGAAGAGAGAGAGAATTCAGGTTTAAGCGAGGTGAAGGGCAATAAGAGAATGATGGATGGGCATCAGCGGCTTAAGTACCCAGAGGGCGGGGCCTCTGGCGCGACGCTGACGCCCCTACCGTAAAGGCGTGATTGTATTCCTTCAGGTAATCGCGCGGAGCGCAATTTCCCATAGCGTTTATGTTGCACCGAGTGACATGACTGATAAGGGAACTAACCAATGAAGAATGATCATCACGTTTGACTCAATGGAACAGAGCAATAAGTTTGAAGCTGAGCTTACATAAACAGAGACATCGCCTTGGCAGTACCGACAACAACTAAATTCTCAGACAATTTATTATTCCTAAAGAGCTCCAATTTCAGGTTATGGAAGTCATTTTTTAGCTGTAAGTAAAACTGCAGGTCAAACAACCGTAGACCAAGCTTTTCTTTTCACCTCCATGTTTTCATTATTGATACTGTCAGATTCTAATCCTTGTAATTCCACTAGAATGTTCTAGAAGAGACTTTCAAGCATTTCACTCACACAGCATCCTTGTATATTTAAAGGAAAATCTAAAAGTTCACACCAAATGTGGGCTTTAGCTTCAGCATAGGCCACAACCCATGAACCGTCAGCAATGCATGATTGCATTGGGTTTATTGTTTAAATGGAAGACAAGATTATCAGAGTCAGAGAATCTTTATTGTCATCTGCACCACATGTGGTACATGTGATGAAACAAGATTATGTACACAGGGTCCCTGTTACATCCAACAATAAAATGTAAAGAAGAACAGTAATAACATCTAAGATATGAACTAAGAAAAACATCCGCTAACAATACACTAAGCACTAATATCATAGAAAAACATCACTCCAAACAGCAGCACGAACATGAGTCTGTATGAGCAGATGGGCATGAATGAACACAGCAACATGAAACAGATCAGCAGCAACATGATGTGATATTTTGCAGTAATTATTCTGTTTATTTATTCATGAGCCTAACAGCCTCAGGGTAGAAGCAGTTCCTCAGTCTAGTGGTTCTACACTTAATGCTCCTCAACCGCCGTCCTGAGGGGAGTGGGGCAAAGAGTGTGTGTGCTGGGTGAGTGGGGTCTTTCATGATTCAGGTGGACTTCTTCCTGCATCTGGGGGTGTAGATGTTTGTGATAGTGGGGAGGCTGACTCCAACAGACTGTGCAGCCTTCACCACTCTCTGTAAAGCTTTTCTTTCTGCAGCTGTGCTGCCTCCATGCCACACGTTGATGCTGGAGCACAGGATGCTCTCCACTGCACACCTGTAGAAGGAGGTGAGGACTGGGCTACTCAGACCAGCTCGTCTCAGCCGCCTGAGGAAGTAGAGTCTCTGATGACCTTTCTTGATCAGGCTGGTGGTGTTGTTGCTCCAGCTGAGGTTATCATTCATGTGTACACCCAAGTACTTGTAGCTGGAGACCACTTCCACTGCAGATCCACTTATGTTCAGTGGGGTGTGGGTGTGTTTGTTCCTTCTGAAGTCCACAATCATCTCCTTTGTCTTCTTCACATTGATGTGAAGGTTATTGTCCTTGCACCAGCTCTCCAGGTGTTCCACCTCCTGCCTGTAGCTGGACTCATCATTGTTTGTGATGCATCCCGCCACAGCTGTACCATCTGCAAACTTTACAATGTGACAGCCTGGATGGGTAGCTGCACAATCATATGTGAGCAGAGTGAACAGGAGAGGGCTCAACACACATCCCTGAGGAGAGCCATTATTATTATTACACTTTTCTTTTTAAGCAAGCCTATTCTGCCTCAACATGATTTTATCTTTGATCTTGGTTGATATTATTATTGATTTTACTTGATTTTATCACTTGTTTTATTTATTTATTTATTTTTAAGCAGGCCTATTCTGCCTCCACATGATTCTGTCTTTAATCTTAGTTGATATTATTATTGATTTTACTTGATTTCATCACTTGTTTTATTTGTTGTAGCACTTTGAGATTTTTATTAATGAAAAGTGCGGTATAAATTGAATTAATTGTTATTATTATTATTATTGCAGTCTGTATGTAATCCAATCTTGGATTGTATGGCAGCATTTTGTGGTCACAAAACAATTTTGTATAGAGTGAATAAAATAGTTTTATGGATGGATGAACTTTTTAAACGTTCATTACAAAAGGTATTTTTTAAATGTCTTCATTGAAAAGTAATGGTAGTTAACTTAGCCAAGGAAAAAATCCTGGATCCTTCCGATCTATTTGCAAAACTGTTAAGGAAAATTGAGTGATTAACTAGTGATTAACACATAGGCAACTAGATAAGTTAAATCAGAAGGAAGAGGAGCTTTCCAATATTCTAAAATGTGGGTAGTGACACTTTACAGAGCCTGTCACATTTTAGAATATTGAAATGCTCCTCTTCCTTCTAATTTAACTTATCTAGTTGCCTATGTGTTAATCACTAGTTTACTGTAGGTCTCTTCCTTGGTATTGCAAACACCATCATTTATATGTCATCTGGTGGTGGGATTGATGTAACGAATGTCATAGGAGGCTTTCTCTATCATTCAAATGAGGACATCTGGTCCTTCCATGGGGTGTCATTGCCAAGTTTTTATACTACCTTCAGGAATAGAAGTGACACCCCTTACCCAGAGAAACAGTCTAAATCAGTAGCTGTCTCAAAGACTGAAGCAGGAGGAGGAGCATCAGACAATAGCATGAATTGGAATGAGGCTGCAGTACAATAGACTCAGTTCAAATTCAATCAGCCCACACAAACAAGTTCTGCCATTGCAGTGCATGAATGGACTGATGAATTGAGTGGTGTTATTTATTTCCCCTATGAAGTCTCCAGCACACTGTTGGCACCGTCAACAAAAATGCTGTTAGTGCAGACAGTGTTAGTCAGACAAAGAGGGGGAGTTGCAGTGAGTTCAGCAAGACTAAAATAATCAAAAAGAAGTGTGCTTTTGATATTATGCATTTCTGCTTCTTGTGAATACTATCAATTCCCAGTACATTGTACAACTCAACTTGACTCCATACTAGTCTCATGTTTCCCTCTGGAGGTGGTACTTTGTCTTTGTGTCACTTCGGTTGGGGTTTCAAGCCAGCTAAGTTGATACTAGGCAGTGACTTTAAAACTACTGCAGACCACAGAGACTCATCACATACAGGTGCACTGACGTCTCTGCAGCAGTGCTGAACTCCTACACACTGGCAGCACACCTTGTTCTTTAAAGATTTTTTTTTCAAATGTGTGTGTGCGAGAAAGAAATCTGTAGACAAGTGCAGATGAGTGAGAAATGATTGTAAGGAGGGTACAGATTTGCACATGCTACATTTGAGCTTAGTTACACTTGCATGACAGATCTTGCTAAAAAACTGTCACAAGCTTCCACAGTTCAATAGTCACTCAATGCTTACTAGATGAAGGCTTCATTTCTGTTTAGTGTCTTTGTCACATTGTTATGGTCCTGATAAGTCCAGGAAAAAGGCAGGACACACAACATATGGAGTCCTGATGATTGTATAATTTTTAGACAAAGCTTTAATTATGAATCAGTCATCTGAACACAATTGCAGACTGGGAGGCCTGGTTAAAACAAACAAAAGTGGAAGAAGCCCCAAACAAGCCAGCAGTTGGCCGTCGGATTTGGGCCACTCCCTTTGACCTATAACACAAAGACTTAAGGCCCCCCCATAGCTCTGCGTATGGCCGTACGCCGCTCTACGCACACATTCTGTGCGTGCGCGTTCACCCGCACAGCTTTGCGTTCGTTCTCGCGTTCATTCTCACGTTTTCGCTCCAAATTCTTGACGTTATTTGAGCAGCCACAGCGCAGAGCATTCGCTGATTGGTCATTTGCTAACACGCCTACTAAATTGATTGACAGGTCAGGGGGGGGGGGGCGAGCCGGCAGCTTCACACAGCTTCAGCCGCAGCTGTGTTCTGTGTTTATATCTTATTAAAAAGTTCTAAAAAATAAAAATAAAGACAGGGATCGCTGGTCCTGCAGCCCACCAGGAAGTCTGCAGAACCTCGCGCAGCCACGTTGGACCCGAGTTTAATTCGCTCGTGACAAATTCCTTCATTTCCTCATCATTTCAGTCATGGAGTCAGCGGAGGAGGAAGTGATCACTTGACTTTTGGCAAAAAAAGAAAAGGCCAGATCAGGGATGAAAAAGGGGAATTTAATACATTTGTGTCGCATACAAAACAGTCCGGCGCCGGGCAGTTTATTGTGAGTCAACGCGTTTGCGTACGTGGTCATAAAATTTGAGTTTGGCGTGTACATGGTACACTTGTGCCTCTGTGCACGGGGACAGCGCACGGACGGCGCACGGACAGCGTAAAGCAGCGTACGGCCGAATGCAGAGCTATGAGGGGGCCGCTCTGCGTTCAGCTGTCAGTACGTTGTCCGTGCGCAGAGGCACAAGCGTACCATGTACGTGCCAAGCTCACATTTTACGACCGCCAATGCAACTCATTCTCACTCCCTACTCGTCATACATTGATGCTTGGGCTCAGGGTCCCTCCGCGTCACACACAATAAACTGCCCGGCGCCGGACTGTTTTGTATGCGACATAAATGTATTAAATTCCTTTTTCATCCCTTATCTGGCCTTTTCTTTTGATTTTTTGCCAAAAGTCAAGTAATCGCTTCCTCCACCGCTGACTCCATGACTGAAATGATGAGGAAATGAATGAATTTGTCACGAGCGAATTAAACTCTGGTCCAACGTGGCTGCGGGATGTTCTGCAAATTTCCTGGTGGGCTGTGGGCTGCAGGATTATTTTTTAGAACTTTTAATAAGATATAAACACAGAACACTGCTGCGGCAGAAGCTGTGTGAAGCTGCCGACTCGCCTTTTTTTTCTCCCCCGACCTTTCAATCAATTCAGTAGGCGTGTCAGCAAATGACCAATCAGCGAACGCTTTGCGCTGTGGCTGCTCAAATAACGTCAAGAATTTGGAGCAAAAACGCGAGAATGAACGCGAGAACGAACGCAGAGCTGTGCGGGTGAACGCGCGCACACAGAACGCGCGCGTAGAGCGGCGTACAGCCGTACGCAGAGCTATGGGGGGCCTTAACCCTACCAAAAAGCGTAAACTTAAACCACACAGGTGACTCCCATTACCAACAACCAGTAGCTCAGCAATGTGACAAAGTGCAATAGTCTGAGGCCGGCGCGTGAGCGAGGCTGAAGAACAAAACCATCAACTGTCAGACCAGCATCTCCTCTGGCCTCCCTCGCTCGTCCAGCAGGCGGAGCTTTGTCCTTTTAAGCCACCCTCAGCCAGTTTGCTGTACAGAGAGAGTATAAATTAATGACACACACACATGGACATAATTGGAGCAGGGACATATCATACACATGAGTGAGATGGAGAGGGATGACTCACTGTGGCAGCACCTGAAGAGGGAAAAGCCAAAAGAAGAAGAAGAAGAAGGTAGAAGTCTTTGTAACATCAGTTAAACTTGGCATTACTGTTTAGATTAGTTAATTACATTTGTGCTGAATAATTCAGAACCACATTAAAGAAAAAAAAAAATGGCAAAATACCAGAAAACCAATGTGAGTGTTGATGGGTTGAGCAATACCATGCAGGGGAAAAAAATCAGTTGTATTTTCTCACTTGTAACGTAAACAGCATTATTCAAGGAACTGTCCCGCAGGCCCAGTAATAAATAACAAAGATTAATGTACAGGGGAAGAGGGAGCTGAGTCATATCTTGGACTTCAGAGTTGTTGCATTCATTAGGCCTAAAGGACTACAGCCCTCTGGGTCCCAACTGTTGACCTCTTCGTGATCCAATAATGTGAACAGGCTGGAAAGTTAATCAAGGCCAAAAACTGTGATCTTTATAAATGACAGTTTCCCATGGAGCCACATTATTATGTCCCCTGAGGCTTCTGTTTGTTTATTGACCTAATTAAAGCACAATTAAAGTAATTTTTCATGTAACAATCCCTTCTGTTACACAATCCCATGGCATGCCAACACATATTGTGATGGCCTTAATGCAAAGTTGTAATCCAACTATTAACATTTTCATATTTTAGCACTTTGAGATTTTTATTAATGAAAAGTGCGGTATAAATTAAATTCATTATTATTATTTTGCACCCTTTTTTTATTTTCAGCATGATTTGTTTGTGTGTCCTAATTCCTAAAATAGAGGGCATCAAATGTGCTGCACTCTATACACAGAGACACCTCTCATATGCATGTCCTGGTATACTCCTGTTGTTTTTCATGCATCTAGTTCAGTGATTAATGCTGCCATGAGCTGCTTCCTCTGTCATGTTTTGCCTAAAGCAAGATCTGCTGATGGCAGTATGATGACACGAACACGAGATACACAGCAACTCTCTTTTATGAGCTCAACTCGCTGAGTGCTCAGGTGCACTGCAATTTGAGGAAGCAAATTAATGGACTGAAAACTGCATTTAGTTTGACAGTGAAAACAGGACTCCATTTGTAAGCAAATGCGGTCCATTGATGGAACAAAGATCCATAGAAGTTTATTTTCTCATTTGATATGTGATAAACAACCAGATGCAAATATATTTAGTCAAGTCAAGGTCAAGGTTTCTTTATTGTCATTCTCATCATGTGGTACATGTGATGGAACAAAATCGTGTACACAGGGTCCCAGTTACGTCCAACAAAAGTACAAATTGTTAAAGAAAAGCGGTACAGTTATTAGATCTAAGACATATGTGTCAAACTCAAGGCCCCGAGGCCAAATGTGGCCTTCGTTGACATATTATCTGGCCCCAAAAATGATATATGAAATGTAAAATACTTCTATCTCTTGATTTTTTTTCAGTAATCTTTCATTATGATGTTGAAAGCACAACAAAGAACATCAAATGAGACCAATCAAACTCCTGTTGAGGAACTTGTGACCAAGAAAAGATGCTGGGTATCTGATTTGAGTTAATGTAGATTCTGAAATTGGCCCTTAGTTTGAAAAAGTTTTAATTTTTGTCCCCTTTTATAAGTGAGATTGACATCCCTGATCTAAGATATCCATCCATCCATCCATCCATTTTCGTCCGCTTATCCGGGGTCGGGTCGCGGGGGTAGCAGCCTAAGTAGGGAGGCCCAGACTTCCCTCTCCCCAGCCACTTGGAGCAGCTCCTCTGGGGGAATCCCAAGGCGTTCCCAGGCCAGCCGAGAAACATAGTCCCTCCAGCGTGTCCTGGGTCTTCCTCTGGGCCTCCTCCCGGTGGGACATGCCCGGAACACCTCACCAGGGAGGCGTCCAGGAGGCATCCTAACCAGATGCCCGAGCCACCTCAACTGGCTCCTCTCGATGTGGAGAAGCAGCGGCTCTACTCCGAGTCCCTCCCGGATGACTGAGCTTCTCACCCTATCTCTAAGGGAGAGTCCAGACACCCTGCGGAGAAAACTCATTTCAGCCGCTTGTATCCGAGATCTCGTTCTTTCGGTCACAACCCAAAGCTCATGACCATAGATGAGGGTGGGAACGTAGATCGATCGGTAAATTGAGAGCTTTGCCTTTCGACTCAGCTCTCTCTTCACCACGACAGACCGGTACAGCGCCCGCTTCACTGCGGATGCTGCACCTATCCGCCTATCGATCTCACGCTCCAGTTTTCCCTCATTCGTGAACAAGACCCCGAGATACTTAAACTCCTCCACTTGGGGCAGGACCTCCTCCCCGACCTGGAGAGGGCACTCTACCCTTTTCCGGCTCAAGACCATGGCCTCGGATTTGGAGGAACTGATCCTCATCCCGGCCGCATCACACTCGGCTGCAAACCGCTCCAGCGAAAGCTGTAGATCACGACCTGATGAAGCCAATAGGACCACATCATCTGCAAAAAACAGAGAAGCGATTCTAAGGCCACCAAAACGGATCCTCTCAACACCTTGGCTGCGCCTAGAAATTCTGTCCATAAAAGTTATGAACAGAATCGGTGACAAAGGGCAACCTTGGCGGAGTCCAACTCTCACTGGAAACGAGCCTGACTTACTGCCGGCAATGCGGACCAAGCTCTGACACCGGTCGTACAGGGACCTAACAGCCCATATCAATGGGCCTGGTACCCCATACTCCCGGAGTACCCCCCACAGAACCCCCCGAGGGACGCGGTCGAATGCCTTTTCCAAGTCCACAAAGCACATGTAAACTGGTTGGGCAAACTCCCACGCACCCTCCAGGACCCTGCTGAGGGTGTAGAGCTGGTCCAGTGTTCCACGACCAGCACGAAAACCACACTGCTCCTCCTGAATCCGAGGTTCGACTATCCGACGGACCCTCCTCTCCAGAACCCCTGAATAGACCTTACCAGGGAGGCTTAAGAGTGTGATCCCCCTATAGTTGGAACACACTCTACGGTCCCCCTTTTTGAATAGAGGAACCACCACCCCAGTCTGCCAATCCAAGGGAACTGCCCCCGATGTCCACGCGATATTGCAGAGTCGCGTAAGCCAACACAACCCCACAACATCCAGAGCCCTAAGGAACTCAGGGCGAATCTCATCCACCCCCGGAGCCCTGCCACCGCGGAGCTTTTTAACCACCTCGTGACCTCAGCACCAGAGATTGGAGAGCCCGACCCAAAGTCCCCAGGCTCCGCTTCCTCAGTGGAAGACATGCCAGTAGGATTGAGGAGGTCTTCGAAGTACTCCGCCCACCGACTCACAACATCCCGAGTTGAGGTCAACAGCACGCCATCCCCACCATAAATGGTGTTGGTCGCGTACCGCTTTCCCCCCCTGAGACGCCGGATGGTGGACCAGAATCGCCTCGAAGCCGTACGGAAGTCATTCTCCATGGCCTCTCCGAACTCCTCCCACGCCCGAGTTTTTGCCTCAGCAACCACCCGAGCCGCATGCCGCTTGGACTGTCGGTACCTATCTGCTGCTTCCGGGGTCCCACAGGCCAAAAAGGCCCAATAGGACTCCTTCTTCAGCATGACAGCATCCCTCACCGCCGGTGTCCACCACCGGGTTCGAGGGTTGCCACCACGACAGGCACCAACAACCTTGCGGCCACAACTCTGATAAGCTACCTCGACAATAGAGGCGCGGAACATGGCCCACTCGGACTCAATGTCCCCCGCCTCCCTCGGAACGTGTTCAAAGCTCTCCCGGAGGTGGGAGTTAAAGCTCCGTCTTACGGGAGACTCTGCCAGACGTTCCCAGCAGACCCTCACAATACGTTTGGGTCTGCCAGGTCTGACCGGCATCCTCCCCCACCATCGGAGCCAACTCACCACCAGGTAGTGGTCAGTTGACAGCTCCGCCCCTCTCTTCACCCGAGTGTCCAGGACATGCGGCCGCAGATCAGATGAGACGACAACAAAGTCGATCATCGAACTGCGACCTAGGGTGTCCTGGTGCCAAGAGCACATATGTACACCCTTATGCCTGAACATGGTGTTCGTTATGGACAATCCATGACGAGCACAGAAGTCCAACAACAAAACACCACTCGGGTTCAGATCAGGGGGGCCGTTCCTCCCAACCACACCCCTCCAGGTCTCACTGTCATTGCCCACGTGAGCGTTGAAGTCCCCCAGCAGAACAAGGGAGTCCCCAGGAGGCGCACTCTCCAATACCCCCTCCAAGGACTCCAAAAAGGGTGGGTAATCTGCGCTGCCGTTTGGCGCATAGGCACAAACAACAGTCAGAGCCCGTCCCCCCACACGTAGGCGAAGGGAGGCTACCCTCTCGTTCACCGGGGTGAACCCCAACGTACAGGCACCAAGATGGGGGGCAACAAGTATGCCCACTCCTGCTTGGCGCCTCTCACCAGGGGCAACTCCAGAGTGGAAGAGTGTCCAACCCCTCTCAAGGAAACTGGTTCCAGAGCCAGAGCCATGTGTTGAGGTGAGTCCGACTATTTCTAGCCGGAACCTCTCAACCTCACACACTAGCTCAGGCTCCTTCCCCACCAGAGAGGTGACATTCCATGTCCCAATGGCCAGCTTCTGTAGCCGAGGATCAGACCGCCAGGGTCCCCGCCCTCGGCCACCACCCATCCCACATTGCACCCGACCCCTTTGGCCCCTCCCATAGGTGGTGAGCCCATGGGAAGGGGGACCCACGTCTCCTCTTCGGGCTGTGCCCGGCCGAGCTCCATGGGTGAAAGCCCGGCCACCAGGCGCTCGCCAACGTGCCCCACCTCCGGGCCTGGCTCCAGAGTGGGGCCCCGGTGACCCGCGTCCGGGCGAGGGAACATTTTGTCCATTTATTTTACTCATCATAAGGGGTCTTCGGGCTGCACTTTGTCTGGTCCCTCACCTAGGACCTGTCTGCCTTGGGTGACCCTACTAGGGGCATGAAGCCCCTGACAGCATAGCTCCTAGGATCATTGGGACAGCCCAAATTGAAATATAAAA
>JBBPBX010006056.1:51179-69832 GCA_038048925.1 Garcialebias charrua
GACTCAGCTCTCTCTTCACCACGACAGACCGGTACAGCGCCCGCTTCACTGCGGACGCTGCACCTATCCGCCTATCGATCTCACGCTCCAGTTTTCCCTCATTCGTGAACAAGACCCCGAGGTACTTAAACTCCTCCACTTGGGGCAGGACCTCCTCCCCGACCCGGAGAAGGCATGCTACCCTTTTCCGGCTCAAGACCATGGCCTCGGATTTGGAGGAACTGATCCTCATCCCGGCCGCATCACATTCAGCTGCAAACCGCTCCAGCGAAAGCTGTAGATCACGATCTGATGAAGCCAATAGGACCACATCATCTGCAAAAAACAGAGAAGCGATTCTAAGGCCACCAAAACGGATCCTCTCAACACCTTGGCTGCGCCTAGAAATTCTGTCCATAAAAGTTATGAACAGAATCGGTGACAAAGGGCAACCTTGGCGGAGTCCAACTCTCACCGGAAACGAGCCTGACTTACTACCGGCAATGCGGACCAAGCTCTGACACCGGTCGTACAGGGACCTAACAGCCCATATCAAAGGGCCTGGTACCCCATACTCCCGGAGTACCCCCCACAGAACCCCCCGAGGGACGCGGTCGAATGCCTTCTCCAAGTCCACAAAGCACATGTAAACTGGTTGGGCAAACTCCCACGCACCCTCCAGGACCCTGCTGAGGGTGTAGAGCTGGTCTAGTGTTCCACGACCAGGACGAAAACCACACTGCTCCTCCTGAATCCGAGGTTCGACTATCCGACGGACCCTCCTCTCCAGAACCCCTGAATAGACCTTACCAGGGAGGCTTAAGAGTGTGATCCCCCTATAGTTGGAACACACCCTACGGTCCCCCTTTTTGAATAGGGGAACCACCACCCCAGTCTGCCAATCCAAGGGAACTGCCCCCGATGTCCACGCGATATTGCAGAGTCGCGTAAGCCAACACAACCCCACAACATCCAGAGCCCTAAGGAACTCAGGACGAATCTCATCCACCCCCGGAGCCCTGCCACCGCGGAGCTTTTTAACCACCTTGGCGACCTCAGCACCAGAGATTGGAGAGCCCGACCCAAAGTCCCCAGGCTCCGCTTCCTCAGTGGAAGACGTGCCAGTAGGATTGAGGAGGTCTTCGAAGTACTCCGCCCACCGACTCACAACATCCCGAGTTGAGGTCAACAGCACGCCATCCCCACCATAAATGGTGTTGGTCGCGTACCGCTTTCCCCCCCTGAGACGCCGGATGGTGGACCAGAATCGCCTCGAAGCCGTACGGAAGTCATTCTCCATGGCCTCTCCGAACTCCTCCCACGCCCGAGTTTTTGCCTCAGCAACCACCCGAGCCGCATGCCGCTTGGACTGCCGGTACCTATCTGCTGCTTCCGGGGTCCCACAGGCCAAAAAGGCCCAATAGGACTCCTTCTTCAGCTTGACAGCATCCCTCACCGCCGGTGTCCACCACCGGGTTCGAGGGTTGCCACCACGACAGGCACCAACAACCTTGCGGCCACAACTCCGATAAGCTGCCTCGACAATAGAGGCGCGAAACATGGCCCACTCGGGCTCAATGTCCCCCGCCTCCCTCGGAACGTGTTCAAAGCTCTCCCGGAGGTGGGAGTTAAAGCTCCGTCTTACGGGAGACTCTGCCAGACGTTCCCAGCAGACCCTCACAATACGTTTGGGCCTGCCAGGTCTGACCGGCATCCTCCCCCACCATCGGAGCCAACTCATCACCAGGTAGTGGTCAGTTGACAGCTCCGCCCCTCTCTTCACCCGAGTGTCCAAGACATGCGGCCGCAGATCAGATGAGACGACAACAAAGTCGATCATCGAGCTGCGACCTAGGGTGTCCTGGTGCCAAGAGCACATATGGACACCCTTATGCCTGAACATGGTGTTCGTTATGGACAATCCATGACGAGCACAGAAGTCCAACAACAGAACACCACTCGGGTTCAGATCAGGGGGGCCGTTCCTCCCAACCACACCCCTCCAGGTCTCACTGTCATTGCCCACGTGAGCGTTGAAGTCCCCCAGCAGAACAAGGGAGTCCCCAGGAGGCGCACCCTCCAATACCCCCTCCAAGGACTCCAAAAAGGGTGGGTAATCTGCGCTGCCGTTTGGCGCATAGGCACAAACAACAGTCAGAGCCCGTCCCCCCACACGTAGGCGAAGGGAGGCTACCCTCTCGTTCACCGGGGTGAACCCCAACGTACAGGCACCAAGATGGGGGGCAACAAGTATGCCCACTCCTGCTCGGCGCCTCTCACCAGGGGCAACTCCAGAGTGGAAGAGTGTCCAACCCCTCTCAAGGAAACTGGTTCCAGAGCCAGAGCCATGCGTTGAGGTGAGTCCGACTATTTCTAGCCGGAACCTCTCAACCTCACACACTAGCTCAGGCTCCTTCCCCACCAGAGAGGTGACATTCCATGTCCCAATGGCCAGCTTCTGTAGCCGAGGATCAGACCGCCAGGGTCCCCGTCCTCGGCCACCACCCATTCCACAATGCACCCAACCCCTTTGGCCCCTCCCACAGGTGGTGAGCCCATGGGAAGGGGGCATATCAGTAAGAAATGCAAATTAGATAAATGGCATTCAATGATTTAAAACTTACCCGAGCAAGCCTGCTTGAGTCACTGGCCGCACGGCTTAATTATTATTATTTTTTTAATAAATAAATGGCCGGAAACACGCAATCGGTAGGTAGAGCTCACGTTGGACGTGTTCAAGGCGGTGAAAACTGCACCCAGCATCTTCCCATTGTTTTGTAATGTTGTGGAATAACTGTGCATGCGCCACTTATAACGAGAATCTATGGATAAGATCCATGCGCCCCACAGGAAATATGTCACCAATCAGAAAACGTTTTTGAAACAAACAATATAACTCATCACTCATAAAATATTTATCCTACACAACTAAAAACATATACTGTATGCATATGTTTTGAAATATTTTTATTTTATTATTTCATTTTTATAAAAAAAATTCAAAGTCTTCAATGTAAAAATGTGGTCCAGAAGTTCCAGTGGGTCAGCGCCCTAGCGCACCCTATTGGCCGGCCGCCCCTGGTTACCAGTCAACCTAACATGCATGTTTTTGGTTTGTGGGAGGAAACCGGAGTACCCGTAGAAAATCCACCCATGCACAGAGAGAACATGCAAACTTGATCTGGTGACCTTCTCAGCGAGAGGCAATAGCCCCACCAACTAATTCACCGTGCCGAGGTTCATTCCCTTTTTTTTTTCAAATGTTTTTGGGATTTGGTTCTGTTTTCTGTTTTCTGTGTTTTCATCTCATCAGTCTTTTATTTGCTCCTGTGTCATCAGCTCAGTTCTCCTCAAAGATCCTGCTCCTCAGTCTTGCCATGCCCGCACACACCTGCACCTCTTCTCACTTGATCTATATCAAGTGATCAGCTGTTTGTTATTCTCCTTGTTTGCCTTACACATATAACCCCTCAGTGTCTGTCTAGCTGTCAGCGGAGCATTTAGCAGTTTTCTGTGCCATGTCCAGTTCCCTCCATGCCTGTTTGTGATTCTTCCTCCGTTCTGTACGTTTCTGCAAACTCAGCTTTTGATTTATTTGTTAGAATATACCTGAACTCCATGTGTGAAGTTTGCATTCCTGGGTCCAAAACCTCCTGCCACTGTGACTCTCAACACATCCCTTAAGGGCTGAAAACATCTTGTAAGATCTTACATGAAACTGCATAGCATGGTTTATAAGTTTTGATGAAAACGGCTACTCTGTTCCTTTTCAGTAAAAGACGATCAGTTTCAAACTCTGGTATGAAAGTGGGCGGGTCCTATGCATTCATTAGAAAAATGCTAGGCCTTTAATTCTTGAACGTCTTTAAAATGCCCACAATTTTTCGAAGATGTTAAACAAGTTAATCAAATTCACACAAAATGATCGTGTGTCATAAATTGCATGAATGAAAGCTTCAAGTGCAGGATTACAAAATGATGAAGGCCAATGTGTAAAAGAATTGCTTTAATGAATAAACTAAAAACAAGGTCCTGATACAGCAGTAAATCAACAAAAAAATAATAATTCATGTGTCCTGAAATCTGGCACTGAGCTGTGTGCAAGGCTGAGTTTTAATCATTGTAGACCTGCTCCTGACTGTAAAGCCAACAGAATGCAGGGACATGATGCATTGCAATGAAGAGAACTTGCTTTAAACATCGTCCACAGTGACCTGCTGCTCCTCGTGCCACTGAATCGACAGAAAACCTCTGCAGAGACTCACACAGTTCGTTTGCTGAACCAAAGCCAAACACAAATGAAAAAAAATGGCCAAACAAGTTTTACTTTTCTTGCAGTTTTCACTCAGTGTGTTGATTTATAAATCTCTTGCTCTCCTAACTTATTTTTACAATAATGTCAGCATTTCACACAATTTACAGCATGCAATATTTTTTATATGTCTATTCTTTGTTGACGTCAAATGCCAGATTAAAAGATTGCATCTTACTTTCTTTTTTGTTAGTTTCATTCTTTCTTGTTTACAACTGTGAAACTTTCTCTTGCTTTCACAAAAATTCTTATTAAATTAATTTAGTCGTAAATTTGACAACAAGGGCTTCATCCAAACTTAAATAATTTCAGAACTGCACTGGTCTTGAAACAATATTAGAGATATTACTTCTCAAGAACCCCTGATTATTCTCCTTGGGCTGGAGTCTCATTTTGTTCTTATTGCTCTCATAATCTCACTGTGTGTCGTATATATATTGTCTTTTTACCTTTTTTCTCTTTTTTTGCACTTTCGCCTGATATTGTCTTACATACCTCCGTTTCTCCATAGACTCTTATATTCGTTCTCTTTCTCTCCCTTGCTGTGTTATCTGCCTAAGCTCCATTTCCTTGCTCCCTGATACTCCCTGACTCAGTAGCTTTCATTTTCATGATAATCCAAAGACACCACTGGACTACGAAATTGCTGGTACTGACTCTTTTTTTCTCCTTGCCTCCCTCTCTCATCAGCTTCTTTCTTTCACCCTTGCTTTCTTTTACTCCATATACCCTAGTCTGGTTTATCTTTTTTACCTCCTGGCTTTATTATGCTTTTTGTAATTAAAAATGGTTCCAGTACTTTCATTTATTTCCATTTTAGGGAGAATATAAAGTGTTAAAAAGTTAACAAAGTTTTCTTTTTTCGAGTGCGACATGATTATTGTTCAGGCTGAATGAACTCGTTGTCCTGCTGTGAGATCAGACTGAGCAAAACTACCGTATATTTCCGCCTGATAGGTCGCACCGTTATATAGATCGCTTTTTCCAATGATAGGCAATAAATTGGAAAAATCCATAAACGGGTCGCACCTTTATTTAGATTGCACCTACGTCACCGCCGACGTAACACGTCACCCACCGCTGACGTGACGCGTCACCGCTGAGACAACCCGGAAATGTGGACGAGTGTTTAGCTCTGCTGCAAATGTCTGCCACAGGAGCGCACAGCAAGGCTTTAAGAAGATTAACACTTAAAAACAATTATTTGTTTGCTGAAAATTATAGCAAAGATGTGTCTTAGCTGAACTTTTCCTTAATAAATGAACGCAATTGTCAAATCAGCTGGATTTTAAAAAGTACTGGTGGGACGGCTTTATTTCTTTAAAATTTAGCTAAATAAACACTTAAAAATATATTTCTTAGCTGACATTATAGCACAAGTATTCCTGAGCTTAACCGTTCCTTAATAAATTCACGAAATGGTCAAATCTGCTGGATTTAAATTGTTTCGCTTTGACGTCTTCCAAACAGTTGCGTGCACTGCAAAAATAAATTATAAATAAATCGAATTTTAGCTCAAATGTCTCATACAGGTCACAGTTTGTAAATGACCACCAAGTAATTACGTTCTGTAAGTTTGATAAAAAATCTGTCCTGTAGATCATGAGTTATTTATCTAAATCAGGGGTCCCCAACGTGGTGCCCGCGGGCACCCGGGTGCCCCCAAAGACCATTTGAGGTGCCCTCGGACCTGTTCTAAAAATAGCACAACTCACTACGCTGCATTTAAATTTTCATTTTATTCAGTTGTTATTCTTTTTTTGTATTTATATATATTTTAAAATGTCTATCTTAAAAAATATGTTCTTAAAAATATGTTTATTACACATTTTTTTCAATTTACACTTTGTTATTTCCAAAGAGTTTATCAAACTGGTGCCCTTTGTATGACTCCGTACCCACAAAGTAGCTCTCAGTTTCAAAAAGGTTGGTGACCCCTGATCTAAATAGTATCTGTTTACGGTAAGCTAACCGCTAACAAACAACGATGCTAAAATATCGATTTTTTTTTTTTAGCTCTAAACATCTCCTGCAGCTAACAGTTTGTAAATGGCCACCTAGTAATTACGTTCTGTAAGTTTGGTGAAAATCAGTCCTGTGGTTTCGTAGTTCTTACCTCCAGAGCAGGAGGCCGGGCGACAGAGTCAGTCCGAGCAGAGGCTTTTTTCGGACGGACACATGAGCTGGGAACGTTCAGTGTACCCTAGCGGACAAAAGTGGTACTGCACCATTTTTTTTTTGCCAAAATGAAAAACGGTCATATCTGAGCCAAAAATTGGTCTAAAATATGGGGTAAAATACATAAACAAGTCTCACTTCTCTATTAGTCGCAGAGCATGCAAATTGGGCAAAAAACTGCAACCTATAGTCCGTAAAATATGGTACATGTGCGTCAAAATTTTGCGTTCAAAGGAGCAATTCAAAGTTTTGAGAGTTTATAACATATTTTACATTTAGATTTTAAAAAATTGCTCAATATGAAGTTGTTCATTCATTGCTGTTATTTTCTGTGTGTCTAAGAAAATGCATGTACTGTATACTCGTTCTTTGGGAACAGATTGACTGACCTTAAACTTGTTTTCTAACATAAGTGTGTGTTTTGAGTAAGACACTACCACACTTATGTTCAGCTCAAATTTGTAAAATTCTCTGAGTTAAAGCCATTCTTGTGTTATCTAATGTTAATTAGTTCATAAGTTGTAGATGTACAAGGATGGTTGTAATTTGAAAGTTTAATTAAAAAGTTGTCCTGTAGTTTGTTAACAAACAGGGTGGATCCCAAGAGGTTTTTATTATTTTTGTGAGAAAAGATCTTGTATAACATGTACAGTAGCACTGTGTTGGAGGTGTGGCACAGCTACTACCACACCAATGTTTCAGTCTCAGACTCGGTATCTGTAGAACTCGCTGAGTTATCACCATTTTTTAATAACTAATGTTAAATACTGTGGTGGCCATCTTGATTTGGGTTGGTTCCAGAAGCTAATCAGTTGCAGATGTGCATCCAATGAATTATTTCTGAGGGTTTCATTCATCTCTGACTTGTGGTTCAACAGAAAGACATGTTGTCTCCAATAGTTATTGTCAAAGATTTAAAAATAGATGTTGTGCAAGTTAATAGAGATTATAGGATATGTTGTAAATTAGTAGACATTAGTGTCAGCTCAGCTACCAAAGCAACCTTTCCAGTATCTGGTGGCCATCTTTAATGTGATTGACTCTAAAACTTTATTGGCGCTATACTGTAAAGGATTAGAAGGAGGTCAATATTAATACTGACCTCTTTACCTTAATTAATTTACTCATTCAGATTTAATAGTAATTTCACGGGTTCTTTCTTTTTCAGTTTACCCAATATTTCTGTGATCTTTATGATGGATAAATAAACAGAGCTATAGAGTGACAATGGACACGTTAACTTAGTTGGTATGCCAGGCGACACTACCATTTATTTAAAATAAATCACTAAATTAACACCATTACACTTGATTGATATGATTTCACTTTCTTTCAATTTAATACGTCAGCACACTTAAATTCAACACAACAGACTTCAATACTGGATGTTAACATATTTAGTCTGTGGGCTCTTTAGCTTAAAATAGTTTCCAGCTTTAGCTTAAAATAGTTTCCAGCTTAGAATTGAGGGAAAGGAGAGGAGGAAAGATTTAAGAAGAATTGGGAGGTTAAGAGAGGAAGTTTATCTTGCATTTATGAAACCAGATGACACTCTTCCATACGCGTCCAGCTAAGATATCATCACACCTCCAGCAAGCAAACAGCGGCTCCTTTACCTTAAGACGTCCGCCTCGGTTCTGGTAAAGAGCTGTGATCAGCCTTGGACGAACGAGTCGTCGGTCCCGCAAGTCCAAGCTGGACTCCACACGTGTTTACCTTGTCGGTGTCGGTGATACTCGCTTTCGTCGGCAGAAGCCGTGGCAGTCGTGGTTTTTGGCTCAAGATAACTTATTCCAGGAAGGAATAACAAAGTTTTGAGCTTACGCTCATTCGACGTGGACTCATAACAGCAGGTTATCAGTCCTTAGCTGAAGACGAAGGTCGTTAGCTCTTGACCAAACGTACCCCAGCTCTTTGGGAAAGGTTCACATCTCTTTGAAGTTCCCAGAAAAACTGAAGCATTTCAGCAAAACTTAGAACTTAAAGAAGGATCATGAGATGAGAGATGAGACTTGTGTCTCTTTCATTGGTCCACGGACCAGTTGAGCCGTTCACTTGTGTTATCAGAGTACAAGGCCACAACTAGCAGCAGAGAGAAATGTTTAGGAAAAGAAAGACTCATAGACTCCAAGAGGAAAAACACATCTTAACACTAAAAGCACAGTTTGACATAAAATTCAACTATGACACCATTATATGGTCAAGTAACACAGTAATACTACATATTAACAGAATAACAGCAGCTTAAAAGCACACATCATGAAAATGACAAAAGTTATTCTTTTGATTACATTAGAATAAAATCAAAGATAGAAATAGTCTCTTTTGGTGACTATATTCTCAGATTATAACTAATGGAATTGATTTGTAGTAAATGTCTTGCTTTACTGAGAGGTCAGTAAGGGTCATCTTTGGAACAGTTCAAAAATACACAGGTGTTAAAAAGTGGACACGTCATGCCCACTACATCTCCCCCCTTTTGGAAGCCATCGCCAGTCCTTGGGGATGGGGTCCAACACGAAAGGAAACCTTGAACTGTCTTTGATCTTGTAGTAATCCAGCAAGTGGAAAAGAAAAATCAAAAATTATAATCCCATAAAGTTTTTGGAAATTCCATACTGTTCGGAGGTAATCCCATTGCGAAAAGCTTCTAATCCTTTGGAAAACAAAGTCTGTTAACTCTTGGAAAACAAAGTCTTATAATCCACAGCGGTAATTCCACAGCAGTAATTCCACAACGATTAGTTTTGTTGATTGATCAGCAACAATTGTTTTCATAATCAGCATGTAGAGGGGATCCCTCGATTGACGCAGAGGAGGCGACCCTTGGATGAAGGTTGAAGACCAAGCGTTGGAGCTGCAGGTCCCCACATCGAAGGTTGTTGGCTGGTTGGTTTCCAGTCAGTGCCACTCTGGTTCTATGTGTCATGCAATTATGTGGTTTTTTAGGTGGGCTTATGATTGGGATTTTACATTAGGCCCTACCTATATGCACCTGGTATGTAAGCTATCATGGTTTAGATCAGCTACAATTACCAATTAAGGGGTGGATCAATTCTGTAAAATTAGATATAGGGATCTATACCTATAAAATTTTGGAGGGCTTCTGTAACGAAGGCCTCTAATTCCAAACTATTCCTCCATTCATTACTTAGTTTAGGTTAAACTAAAATAGAAAAATGAAATATAGTTTGATCTAAATGTCTGTTGTCTTTTAGACGAACGACGTAGGATTTGGTATTCCTAATAAATTTTGAAGTCTATGGCGAGACTCATCAAAATGAATAGATAATCTAGAATAGAAACGATCGAATCGGTTCAATTTAGAAATTGTGAGACCAGTGTAGTTTATGGTACCTTGAGTAGCTTTAAACTACATTGACTCTTCGACGATTGAGATTTAACAAAACGAACTGCATGTTGGCATAGTTAAATCCATATCATTCATTAACCAATGTTAATACAAAACCTTTTTGGCTGGGAGTGTTCAGAACCAAACAATATCTCAACTAATGACAACAGTAATGACTAAACAACAAGGAAACAACGTTTCACTGCTTCGACACACTCTTGTCGTCAGATTCCAAAGTGCAACACACAAGAAAACAGGTCTCAACTTTATGACCGAGGTCAAATTAAATCTCGTGGATTTAAACGGTTGTTAAGGTTAGTTTTTTGTTGTGGGTTTTAGGCTTAGCGTTTCTAAGTTCAAATTGGACAATGCGACTTATAGGGTGGAAATACGGTAGTTTAAACCTGATTAGTTTATTTACTAACTTGTGTTTGGACGACCTTATTATCCCATGAAGTCGGTGAGTTTGTGAGATCTTTGTCTTTTGTGGAGTCATTGAACGCCTTGTAAGGTTTGATCTGATTTCGATGTACCCATTTAGCAATTGGCTCTTTGCGGCCTTTGCTGATTTTGATTTCGTAGACGACTGAGGACACTTTGTCTGTTATCAGATGAGGTCCAGTCCACCTGGGCATTAGTTTGCGGGCGAGAGTTCCGGTCTCGGACCCTCCTTTCCCGGTTGCTGGAGCGAACGTATAGTACCAGACTCTGTCTCCCACTTGGAGTTCATTATGAGAGGCCTTCTGGTCGTAGTACGCCTTGCGTCCTTCAGCGGATTTTTCCAGGTTTTTCTGGGCGAAAGCAAAAGTGTTTCTGAGGTGTACATTCAAATCTTTCATGTATTGTTGTGTAGTGTAGGCTGTCGCCATGGCGGCGTCGCCTGGTTGGTACAACAGGTGTAGAGGGAGAGTCATTTGTCGACCGGTCATCATCTCGAAGGGAGAGATGCCAGTTGATGTGTGTGGAGTGGCTCTTATGGCCATGAGGACCAGAGGGAGTTTCACATCCCAGTCCTTGTGGTTTGCAGCCACGTATTTCTTCAAAATACTCACCACAGTTCTGTTTGCTCTCTCTACTTGGCCTGAAGCCTGTGGGTGGTAGCCGACATGAAAGTTAGCCTTGACGCCTAGCGTCTTCCACAGTTCTTTCATCACTTCACCTGTGAAGTGTGTACCTTGGTCTGAGTTCACCCGAAGGGGAAGTCCAAACCTTGAAAATATATGATTCATTAACAACATAGCAGTGGTTTGTGCTGTGTCGTTGGGAGCTGGTAGGCATTCTACCCATTTGGTAAATGCACAGGTTACCGTGAGAAAATATTTATTTCCTCTAGAGCTCTTAGTGAGTGGTCCAACCCAGTCGATCTGGAGGTCAGACCATGGGAATGCAATGCCTCTGCTTTGCAGTGGTGCTCTGTGAAGTGGTCTGGTTGGCTGAAACTGGCCACAGACCACGCACCCTTCAATGTAGTCCTTGACATCCTTTTTCATTCCAGGCCAATAGGCAATTTGTTTTAATGCCGTCAGCGTGGCTTTATCTCCTTTGTGTCCTGCGGACGGGAGATCATGGGCATGAACTAACATCACCCCCCTTTGGTCATGGGGAACCACGAACACAGGTGAGGACGTTGGTCCATGAGCGAAAGTTAAGATGCCCTTGATTAGTTTTAGCTGTTTGCGCAGCTGATAGAGGACCTTAAGGTCTGGATCGGAATCCAGGTCGTCTTTAGACGGACTATTTTTGTTCGGATCAGTCAGGTACAGTATCATGGAGTTGATAGCAGGATCCGACTTCTGTAGTTGGATGATGTCTGGGTCAGTCAGTGCGGGTCGTACAGAGACTGCGTTGTCAGCAGGTCTGGTTGCGGCCTGTGCACGTGTGACTGCCATAACCCTGACTGAAGGTTGTGTTGGCAGAGTCTCGATTAACCAGGAGGGGTCGAAGGACCATAGAGGACCTTCGTCGGCTCCTTCCTTGGCTAAGGAGTCTGCAATGTCATTGTAGTGCTTGTCATCGCCTGGGACTCTAGAATGCCCTGGAACTTTCTTCCAGTAGATCTGTAAGTCGTGTGATGTCACCAAGTGATCACACGCTATGAAAAGCTCTTTGTGTTTGACCACTTTCCTGTCGCTTGTTAGGAAACCATTCAGTTTCCACACAGCGAGGTGACAAGCGAAACTTAAACGAGCATAGTTAGAGTCAGTGCAGATGACTAGCGTCTTGATGGAGCGTTCTACTACCATCTGGAGAGCTATTAGGATTCCTGCAATCTCAGCGTACTGAGAAGTCTGAGAGCCTAATTTGTAGCTGAAAGTTATCTGTTCTTGGTCTTGGAGGAGAACTCCTCCAACACCTGCCTTACAGATTTTGTCGCGGAGGAATGAAGATCCATCCACGTACAATGTTGTCATATCTTTGCAGATATTGTCATCAAAGAAGTGGTGATTCGGGTCTTCAGTTACTGGGGATTTTTCCTCAACCGGCGGCTGGGTGGCTGGTACATCTTGTGTACACTTCTGGCAGATTGCCAAGTCCGTCCCCAGATGAGACTTCTTGTTTTGACCATAACGTATGTCTAGGTTAAAACTTTGAAGCGCCATGAGCCACGTTGCAACACGTGAGTTTGTCACCACACCATCTCTGATGCGTTCACTGTTAAGAAAAGTCACTGGCTGGTGTTGTGTTTCCACAACTATTTTCTGTCCACCAATGTAGCTGGAGAAATGTTTAACTGCCCACACTGTGGTCAGTAGAGCTTTCTCACAGTCTGAGAATCTCAACTCGGGGCCTGCCATCGTTTTGCTGGCGTAGGCTACTACACGTTTGTCTCTGTCGTGTATTTGGTACAGACCTGCACTTATGCAATGAGCTGAGAAGCCCACTTCCAAGTAAAACTCTTTGTTGTAGTCTGGGTAGACTAAACATGGGGCTGACTTGATCCTGTTTATAAGAGCTTCCATTGCCTGTTGCTGTTTGTCAGTCCAGACAAATGGAACGTCTTTCTTTAGGAGTTCAGTCAGTGGCTTTGCAAGGTCTGCATAGTTTTCTATGAACTGGTTCGAGTAGTTACACACGCCAAGAAAACTTTGTAGTTCTTTGAGATTGGTGGGGACTTTGAGATTGTCAAGGCCTTGGGTGCGAGTCAACTGTGGTTGTACTCCGTCTGGACCTACGAGTAGGCCAACGTAGTCCACCTTGGTTCTGCACCACTGACATTTAGACAGTGATATTTTAGCACCAGCAGTTGTCAGCTGATTCAGAACGTGGTCGATCTCAGCCAAATGTGAGTCCAGTGTTGGCTGCCTCAGAAGGACATCGTCCACGTAGATCAGTGTCCCACGCTCATGGGCGTCCGGACATGCTTTGTTCAAGAAGATGTTGAACTCCGCAGGAGAGTTAGCGTAGCCAAAGGGACACCTGGTAAAAGTGTATTGTCGGCCACCGAAGGTGAAAGCTAGTTTGTATTGGTCCTCGGCACGCACAGGGATGGTCCAAAAACCAGAGGCGACGTCGAGGGTCGAGAAGTACTTACCATTGGTGACCTTGGGCAGTTCCTGTTGGAGCTGGGTCATCGGCCACCGTGATAAGGGGACTTGTTTGTTTAGCTTTCTGTAATCAATTGTGAGTCTCCACTTACCATTTGGTTTTAACACTGGCCACAAAGGCGCAGAGTAAGTGCTGTTACAGTATCTGATGATACCATTCTTTAGAAGGTTATCAAGGATTTCCCTGATAGGTTGATGCGCTGCCAGAGGAATCTTGTACTGTCTGACAAATGTGGGTGGAGCTTCGGGCGGGGTTGGGATGCTCACTGAGTGGAGCGTGGTCAACCCACAATCCATTGAGTCGGTTGAAAATGATTTCTCAAACTTTAAGAGAGCTTGACGTAGTCTGTCCCTTTCTCCATCAGTTTTCAGGGCGTCGGCTTGGGCGACCACCTGTTCGATCTGAGAAGAAATTGAGAGGGGTTCTTGTTCTTTGGGGAGCTCCAATGAATCCCTTTCTGTGTCATTTACCCTGTTTATAGGCAGGACACTATAGGTTTGAGAGCTTAGGCTGTCGTCTCGGTCTAGACCGACCCCGCAGACTGTGTCTTGGTCGATCTCATTGACAGAGACGAGAGCTATAGCCTGTTTAGGCTTTGTGAACAAGACTTGCCCCGTGTATTCATGCGGGATCAGGTATTCTGGGAGCCCTCCCAGAAATGTAATGCTCAGTTCAAAATCATGGAAATCAGTGGAGATCAACCATCCTATTTTTGTGTATTTCTTGATCAGTACCGCTTCCGTGCCTGTGTTACACACAGCAACAGATGTGGTTCTGCAGTCGAGGCTCACTTGTCTCGTGACCTCAATGGACAGTCCTAAGTTGTAAAACTTAGGAGACAGTTGAAAGTATGCCTGCTTTTGGCCAATAGCTTGATTAGCTATGATGTGAACTTCCACCATCTGGTTCATTGCCTGAGGTAGTACTGTGATGGATCGGTTGCAAGCAACCTCGCAGATTTCTGGTATGGTCTGTCCAGCTTTGAGATTTTCTGTGCTTAGCACAGGAGAATCCATTTTGTCTGTTTCCAGCGACCACAGTACATTGTTTACGGTGTCCACTCGGACACCCAATCTTACCAAAATGTCAGAGCCTATATAGGATGCATGTGGTAAGTTTTGGACCACGAGGAACGGGTGGACCAGTTCTCGTTTGTTCCAGTTCATGTTCAGGCGAATGACTCCATTTGCGGTCATTACCCGCTCACTGTTGGGATCGAGATGAAAGCGTAAAGCTTTCTTCGTCAGTTCTAGACCCATATGTTTTTTAACCAAGCTTTCATAAAGAGCTTGGCTGATTGCTGAATTATCTGTCCAAGGAGACAGTACAGCATCTTCGGTGTGGGATCCCTGGATCTCGACACCTTTTACTACCTGTTGTAGGTAGTGTTCAGTGAGTGCTGATTGTTTCAGCTCGCAGAGGAGGCTTTCTTGTTGGGCCTCTTCTGCCTCACCTGTTTTTGTAGGTTCACCTACCGGGCTCTTGTCCTCAGATGAGGTGTCCCGTGTGTCCTTTGCGGTACCTGCGGTTAGGCAGTCCGTATCACAGCTAGGAGGCACTTTTATTGGCAGAGGCTTTCTCACTGTGCTCCACATTTTCTGTCGGCCATAGTCTATAATTGCATCAAAGCGGTTTATAAAGTCTTGGCCAACTAGAAATGGGAATGAATCAAGTGTAGACACATGTACCGGGTGGTATAATGTCATTTTGCCAATCTGCATGTGAACCATAGCTATAGCTGTTAGGGTAGTTCTCGTCTCTGCGAGACCCTGCAGTTCTATAGCACTTTTTACAAGGGGTATTTGCCTATGAACACCGATAGCGGCGGTCCGTAGTTCCTCGAACAGTTTGGCTGACATAATGGTAATGTCGGCTCCGCCATCCAGGAGTGCTTCATGCGTGAGGACCCCTTCCAGTGTGATTGGCAGGTAAGCTTTCATAGCCTCCCCCCTTTTTTCAAAGTCACACAGAAACCTTAAAGGTTTCGGCCAGTCATTCTGTTTACGTTGACCTCTGACTGTGTAATCTTTCTTCATCTGAACCGTCAGTGCAGTCACCAACGTGTCTGAGTTTTCAGTTCGTGGCGGGTCACTGTCGACGATGGTTGAGTTTCCCCCCCCCCTTGTTTGATGAGGGGCTGTTAGAGTCTGTGACAATAATGTCATGGTCACTGTCAACGTTTTGTTGACCGACACACTCTGGACTGTCAATGTCTTGACTGTCATTATCCTGATTGTCAGCATTCTGACCATCAGTGTCTTGTTGACTGTCGTGATTTGCGTGCTCCGACTTACTATCAACGATAGTGCTACACATCACTCCAGGTTTGTTATCATTGTTTGTATTATCCAACCCCTTTAACAACCGACGTAATTTCTCCATGTCCTCTGGGGACAGAGAATTATGGCCTTTTTTCTGGAACTTTTGCGATTTTTTGCCTGTCTCGGACTGTTCCGTTCGAGGGGCAGGAGGGGCTTGTCCTTGACCAGGGGGTTCCTGTTGGGACCCCCTTTTGTGATATGGTTTACTTTTGTGACCATCATTCCTATCTTTAGGACGTGCACCCCCCTTTTGAAATCGTCTTCCGAACTCTGGGTCTTGTCTGAGCCACTTCGGGTCATAGTTCCAGCGGACACCTTCGCTACGTGTTTTGTCAGGTCGAAAATTCTGTTTTTTCTCACCTTTTGTAGGAAAAGGAGTCGTTTTCCGCGCCCCTTCCAGCTCTAGTGAGTTGGATTTGACCATCTCACCCGGGCACACCTCAAAGGGTGTTTTGTTTGGTGTGCGACCTGTAAAAACATCTATCGCACACTCTCTTATTTCATCGATGGACCTCCGTTTGTAGTTCGCGCTGACATGAACTTTCTCCCTTATGTCAGGGCAGAGGTTTTGGCTGAAAATATACTTAAACCCTACCTCCTCCTCCATTTCAGGTTCGCATCTGTCGCCGAAATAGGCACGGAATATTCGGTCATAATATGACCTTGGGTGTTCATTCCTACCTTGCTTGATGTCAGCTGCTGCTATGATGCCATCGGGCCCCGTGCAAGGAGTAAACTCCTTTATCAGCGCAGCACAGAGAAGACTGTAGTCTTTCATCACTGCTTCTCGTTGACGCTTCATGAAAGCATGCACTGTCCTGTCCGATGTTAACCTTAACAGACAGATTCTATCATCAGCTGTAGCTTCTGGGAAGCGTTGAAGCTGGAAATCAAGGTCATCGAGATAGATCTTGGTTTCATGTGAGCCCATCGGGCCAGGAGCGAAGGTTTGAATGCTTTTAGCCATATTCCGTAGTTCAGCCATTGATAGAGGTATTTGTGGGTTATTATCAGATCCACTTACCGGTGCATCCGGTGGGATTGTCGGTTTTAGAGGCCCTAAGGGACGGCGTGGTGGTTTAGGTGATGGAGTTGATGTTCTAGGCGGTGGTGTTGGAGGTCTGGGCTCATCTAGAGACTGACCCTTAATTAATGCCAGACGTTTTTTCTTTTCTTGGTTTAATTTGTATTCAGTCGAGGCCAGCTTCTCCCTGCACTCTTTTAATTCCGCTCGGTCGTCTATAGACTCGCGTTGTAAGGCACAACACCGACTGTGGAGTTCTTCTTTTTCAAGAACGGCCGCATCATGTTGAGCATTAATCCTGAGATTTTGCTGTTTGGTCGCCTCGTATAACTTTAAAGTATGATCTTGGCATTTCATGAGGTCATCCCGTGTCTCCCTTGTCTCCTGTAAACTTTTAGTTAAACGTTCAATCTCAGCCTGTTTAAGATCGCAAACCAGTTGAGTCGTATCGTTCGCCTGAGACTGTTTTAGTGACTGAACCTCCACCTGCAGTTTTTCAGCTTCAGCTCGAGCTAGTTGTAAATCAACATTTAATGTTGATCTTTCCGCCTTACGTTTTCTTTGTTCACGCTTCAAATCATGCTCTAGAGCTGAATTTTCTCTGACTTCCTGGTCCAACCTTGCCTTTAGTAACAGGGCCAGCTTTGCTAAGCGCTCCATACTGACCTTTTTTGCTTCCTTTTTCGAGCCACCGCTTGCCACTTTTGTCAGCTCAGAGCATAACGTTGGTGGATTCATTTCAGGCATCGTTTTACCATAATCTGTAAATTTTTCTGCAAGCTGTCCTAAAACCTTATCAATCCAGTCTGGCTCATCAACTTCAGCCTTTTGATCCGGGCCTTGAGGATCAGGGTCCACTGGCTCTGGATCTGATTCTGCATCTGACTCTTTGTCCGATTCAGGATCTGATTCAGGGTCTGGTTCAGGATCTGATTCAGGAGGATTCACCTCTGGGTCTGCATCTAAGTCTTTGACCAACGCCATATCTACTTCTTCTTTGTCTGCCATCGTGATGTTTTGATTTTGTTTGAATCAAAATTTAGCAGATTTGTTTAATTCTTTTTTCCAAGAGAATGTATCTGGAGCGAGAAGTGTACTTTTTGTTTGTTATTTTAAATTCTTTCATATATAAAATAAGCAAAAATGTTTGTCTGTACCTCTGTTATTCTAATTTTTTTATTTAAAATAAACAGGATTTTCTGTTAGTGTACAGAACAATTTTTAAGCTGGTAATTTCACCATAAAAATGCTGACTTTTTTATGATGTTTTTGAGAAAACTCATCTGTCAACGTCTTTTAACCAACAGGGGGCAGCTTCGAGACTTAATGTTATCACGAAGAGACTGATTTTGTTTATTCAGTATTTAAACTAAAAACAACCTTTTCAGAATTAGTTTCTAGTGTGTCAGTGATAAACGCTCGAACCACGTTCTTGTCAGAGACAAATCTATGTTGTTAGACAGTTTAGATGGCTTTAAATGAGTGTTTAAACTCTCAGTGAAATCTCCGTTTGTCCTGTGAGTGTGTGAACTGCTTGTCACCCGAAGTGCACCTGGAAATGACGACACAAGTAGGCGGGTCGACGCAGCGCGTCACCAGCTTCCGTTGAGCGAGGCGGAGCTCGCTAAACAGATACGTGACGTCAACCAATCAATCACAGCGTTTGTAGTTCATTCCCAAGCGTTCATGGTGAATGTAGTTTTCTCACCTTCGACCAATGTAGTGCCGGAAATGACGACAAAGTGGGCTGTCGCAACGGCGTGCGTTCCCACATCAGCGAATCAGCGTTCGCTACGAGAGTGATTGATAGCTCACAGCACTCGTTTCATCCAATCACAACTCATAAACAGACATGCAGGACACGTCTTTTTAACGTTAGCTTGCACAGCAGACCACAACTTTATAGACTCTTAAAACAACTCAAACGCTACAAATTAACTT
>JBBPBX010006057.1:10466-51364 GCA_038048925.1 Garcialebias charrua
TCATCATTATCGTATATCCTTGTATATAAACCTTTGAGATTTTCATTAATGAAAAGTGCGTTATAAATTGAATTCATTATTATTATTATTATAAACCAGTAAATTGTCCCATGTAATCAGTATATTAAAAAAAAAATCCAGTTTCATCACATGTTACTGTTGTTCTTTTTTTCTTCTGTTTATCTGATTTTTTCCAAGTCCTTCACATCTTTTATCATTTTTGCCTGTTGACCTTCTTGTACCTTAATCCAAACATTGCCATTCCTGGTCCAAGTCAATACTATCTTCTTTCGTTTTTTTAACAATCTTGCTTCCCATGCAATATTGTTATTCTTTTTCGTTAAATGTTCATTTATGTAGACATTTGTTCCTTGTAATTTTTTTGTTTGCATCATCACCATATTCCTTAGTTTCAGAATCAGAATCAGGTTTATTGGCCAAGTATGTTGACACACACAAGGAATTTGTTTCCGGCTGTTCGTGTCTCTCTAGAAAGTGTCTCTCTAAAAATGCTAAAAACTATACAGATACTTTACATAAAAAAAACGTACAAATAATACACAAAATACAGAAGGATTCACATCACATGGGGGTTGTGAATGGGTTGGGGGTCACGCTGATGGATGTCTGATGATCAGCTGTTGATGATGGTGATGGCCTGGGGGAAGAAACTGTTTTTGTGTCTGGCAGTCTTAGTGGACAGAGATCTGTAGCGTCTGCCAGACGGGAGAAGTTGGAACATGTTGTGACCCGGGTGTGTGGAGTCTGTGATGATTTTTCCAGCCCGTTTCCTGGTTCTTGCGTGGTACAAGTCCTGAATGGAGGGCAGTGAAGCCCCAATGACTTTCTCAGCTGTCCTCACTGTTCGCTGCAGCCTGTTCCTGTCCTGCCTTGTGGCTGCTCCAAACCAGACTGTGATGGATGTACACAGGATGGACTCAATGACTGCAGTGTAGAACTGGATCAGCAGCTCCTGAGGCAGGTCCAGCTTCCTCAACTGGCGTAGGAAGTACAGTCTCTGCTGGGCCTTTTTGAGGATGGAAGTGATGTTGTGCTCCCATTTCAACCTATTTCTCTTGTTTTTCTCTTGCATTTGTTGTTGGATGTAACTGGGACCCCGTGTACATAATCTCGTTTTCAACACATGTACTACATGCGGTGCAAATGACAATAAATTCTCTCTGACTCTGACTCTCTGACTCTGACTCTTCAGGTCATGTGAGTCGGTGGTTCCCAGGAACCTGAAGGACTCTACCGTAGACACGGGGCTGTTGAAGATTTTGAGGGGCAGCAGTTCTGGGGGGTGTCTCCTGAAGTCCACTCTCATCTCTACTGTCTTCAGTGTGTTCAGCTCCAGTTTGTTCAGGCTGCACCAGGACATCAGTCGTTCCACCTCCTGTCGGTACGCAGACTCGTCATCACTGATAAGTCCAATGACTGTAGTGTCATCTGCAAACTTCAGGAGTTTATTTCTTGCTAATAAATCTAACAACTATGGCTGGTTTGCCTTTGTTGGACTTGTTAGGCAAGGTGTAACAAGTAGATATATTACTCTGGTTAATATCAATGTTTTTATCGTGAAAGAAAGTTATCACTTGGTCTTCCAAGGACTGCAGATCTTGAGGTTTGGCGTTTTCAGTTGTATCCATTCCAGTAAGAGCTTTGGTGTAGGATGTTGGTTTTACGTCCAATCCGGATATCACCAAGTTCACAATTTCCGCTGGCACCCTGTTTGTCAACAGCAGCAGTGACGGTTGTTGTTAACCCGGGCCTTGACCGATCCGGTATGGTTTTGCGTTGATGAACTCGCATTATAGTTTTGGCAAAAGTGTTTTACATCGGATGCCATTCCTGACACAACCCTCACCATTTACACGGGCTTGGGACCGGCACAAGAGATGCACTGGCTTGTGCTCCCTAGTGGCTGGTGTAAGCCGTGTAGTCTAAAGTGTGAGAAAACACTAGCAACTTGTACACCGGCAATTACGGTATTTATGATTTGCAGACTTTGGTAAATAAAGTAAATTTTAAAGTTAAGAAAAAAAGGTTAAAATACCCAAATTAAGTGATTGCATTTAAACATTTTTGGTGTTTTTTTAATGATAAACAGACATGTAATTGTCTCACTGAATAAAATGTTGTTCCTTTGACTTGGAACAGTTCCGATCCACAGAACATAAAGCAACAACACAAGTGATGTATGAGTAAATATGAAGTTATAATTGTCCATATTGTCTGTGTTTCCTTGTTCTGTGCAGATGTTCAGCAGACTCTACTGATCAGAGTAGATGTTCCTGAGAAATGGAGGCCTGATGTGGACCAGCAGGACCCAGAGCTTCTCCCAATAAAGGAAGAAGAGGAGAAACTCTGGACCCAATTGGAGAAAGAGCAGCTCAATGTGAAGGAGGAGACTGATGCCAGCAGGTTTTCATTCACTGCAGTTCACATGAAGACTGAGGATGATGAAGAGAAGCCTCTGTTCTCACAGCTTCATCAGCAGAATCCAAAGCCCCTCCACATCAAGGAGGAAGAGGAGGAACTCTGGACCCAATTAGAGGGAGAGCGGCTCGTTGTGAAGGAGGAGACTGATGTCAGCAGGTTTTCATTCACCTCAGTTCCTCTGAAGAGTGAATACTGTATGATGAAGAGAAGCCTCTGTTCTTGCAGCTTCATCAGCATCAAATGAAGGACAGAGATGTTTCAACCAGCAGCTCAGCTGACCAGATGAAAGTAGAAGCTGATGAAGAGGACAGTGGAGGAGGAGAAACCAGCAGGAACCCAGATTTAAATCTTCATGGAGATGCTTCCAGATCTCCAGAGACTGAAGTCAGTGAGGATGATGAAGAGGACGAGGATGGGAACAATCCTGACTCTCAGCTGGAACACTTGTCAGACTCTGGGTCAACAACTGAAGACAGTGACAAAGACTGGAAGGAGAGCAGAGCTCCTGAGTCAGCTGTAAACTCTGTCAACAAATGTTTCAGCTGCTCTGAGTGTGGTAAACAATTTCTGCACAACCAGTCTCTTCAGACACACATGACATGTCATTCAACAGTAAGACGTTCAAGTCGTTTGGTTCAGAAGAAAAGTTTAGAGACACACAGGAAAATCCAGACAGGACCAAGCTCATTCAGTTGTGATGAATGTGGTAAAATATTTACCAGAAAAGAAAATTTAAATTCACACATGAGAATCCACACTGGAGAGAAACCATTTGTATGTGAGATTTGTGGACAAAGATTTGGCTATAAAAATAATTTAAAAGTACACATGAACCTCCATAAAGCACAGAAGCCGTTTAAATGTGAGATTTGTGGACATCGAACTAACCAGAAGTCAAAATTAAACTCGCACATGAGAATCCACACTGGAGAGAAACCATTTGTATGTGAGATTTGTGGACAAAGATTTGGCTATAAAAATAATTTAAAAGTACACATGAACCTCCATAAAGCACAGAAGCCATTTAAATGTGAGATTTGCGGACATCGAACTAACCAGAAGTGCAGTTTAAAAGAACACATCAGGGTTCACACAGGACAGAAACCTTATGAATGTCAGAATTGTGGACGGAGATTTACACATAAGTCAAATTTAAACGTTCACATGAGCATCCATACTGGACAAAAAACACTTAAATGTGAGCTTTGTGGACAAAGTTTCAGCCATGAGTTAACTTTAAACTTACACATGACTGTCCACACGGGACAGATACCATTTGAATTTGAGGATTGTTGACAAATATTAAGCGGTCACAGAACAGTAATCTCCTTCACATTCCGAGAACCAAATTAAGGACCATGGGAGACCGGGCTTTCAGTGTGGCTGCCCCCCGCCTGTGGAACTCTCTTCCTGACTGTCTGAGAGCCCCACAGTCTGTGGTTGACTTTAAGAGCGGCTTGAAGACCTTTCTTTTCAACCGAGCATACTCTACCTCCTCATGATTCTACTTTTGATCTTAGCTGATACTGTTATTGATTTTAATTGTTTTATTATTTGTTTTATTGACATTTAATTATGTTGCACCTTGTAGCACTTTGAGATTTTCATTAATGAAAAGTGCGTTATAAATTGAATTCATTATTATTATTATTACCCACCACTGTGTACTGATAGCTGTTATTACTGTAGCTACCGCTAGGGGAGCTGTGGGCTACTGCATGTAGATACTGTACAGAACGTAGAAGAAGAGAGTTGAATAAAGAAGTTATCAAGCTAACGCACGAGGCTTCTTCCCGATGTTTTATTCTTACTAAGAATAAGAACATTACATGGTACCAGGAGTCGTTGAACAAGAAGCAACACAATGATGGATGCATTGAAACTGCCAGGTCCGTTGAAACTGACTGGAAACGTGGATGCAGGTTGGAGATCTTTTAAACAGCAGTTCATGCTGTACCTCGCTGCTGTCGGAGTGGATCGGCGGGCAGATGAAAGGAAAATAGCCATGCTGCTCACCATCGCTGGAACAGAAGCGATAGAAGTCTTTAACACGTTTGTGTTTGCTCAACCCGAGGACAAAGATAAGTTTGAAGAGGTTGTGAAGAAATTTGACGAACACTGTCTGTCAAAGAAAAACGAAACTTATGAGAGGTACGTCTTTCGCTCACGCCTACAGCAAGCGGGTGAGTCATTTGATACCTTCCTCACAGACCTCAAGCTTAAAGCTCAGTCCTGTAATTTTGGTGACCTCAGAGACTCACTGATAAAAGATCAGATAGTGTTTGGCACCAATGACAAGAAACTGAGAGAGAAATTATTAAGAGAAATGGAGCTAACTTTGGACAATGCTATAAAAATATGTCAAGCCAGCGAGTTAGCACGAAGGCATGTCATCTGTTTTCAAGAGCCTGCACAAAGAACAGCACATCAAGAAGATGAGACTGTCAATGCAGTGATGAAAAGAACATCTTGGAACAAATTTAAAAATTATGACAGCAAAAGCAAAGACAATAATGAAGAAATTTACAGTTGCAAAAGATGTGGTGAAAAACACAGACAAAGACAATGTCCTGCCTTTGGTAAAAAATGTGCAACATGCAAAGGACTAAACCATTATGCTAAAATGTGTTTCTCCAAGAAAAGAGGACAAGAAATCCACACAGTGCAGGAGGACACAGCTGACTATGCATTAAGTGAAACATTTTACATCAAAATGGTGTCACAAGATGAAGATGTCAGCTCACAGTCTTCAAAAGCAGACGCTGTTAAAGCTGTAAATGTGGTCGCAGAAGACAAATGGACTGCTCCACTATTGGTTAATGGGACCATAGTGACATTCAAAATTGACACTGGGGCCAAAGTTAACTTAATCAGCGAAAGGGATTTCAACACATTAAAGGAAAAGCCTAAAATTCAGTCAGAAAAAGTCTCACCTCTGAAGGCTTATAACAACCAACCGATACAAACAAAAGGTGGCTGCAGACTGAATGTAACAGTAAAAGGCAAAGAGCATAATCTACTGTTTACCATTGTGCCTAATGGGCATGAGTCTCTCATAGGAGACAAAACATCTGAAGACCTAGGACTGGTCAAGAGGATCTATCAGATTAATGCTGACAACATAGAAGTATCTGCACAAGACAAAAGACCGGAGCACCACCAGCAGCGTGAAGGAAGCACAAACATTGTAAATAAATTTCATTCAGTCTTCGAGGGACAGGGAACACTACCCTATACTTACAAAATTCAGCTCAAAGATGACGCTATTCCAGTAGTGCATGCACCAAGGAGAGTTCCTGCACCACTCAGGGCTGATTTAAAAAGAGAATTAGAAAGAATGACAAAAATGGGTGTCATTGAACCAGTAGAGGAGCCTACAGACTGGGTGAACTCCATCACATGTGTCAAGAAAAAGAACACAGGTGCATTAAGAGTCTGTCTTGACCCCAAAGATCTTAATGAAAATATTAAAAGAGAGCATTATCAGATCCCAAAAAGAGAAGAAATAATGAGTGACATGACAGGAGCTAAGTTTTTTAGCAAGCTAGATGCTTCACAGGGTTTTTGGCAGCTGAGGCTGGACCCAGAAAGCAGCAGATACACTACATTTAACACACCATATGGGCGTTATTGTTTCTTAAGATTACCTTTTGGCATAAAATCAGCACCAGAAATTTTCCACAGAGCAATGGAGACCATAATAGAAGGACTGGAAGGCACCAGAGTCTACATAGACGACCTTGTGGTCTGGGGTAAAACAAAACAACAACATGATGACAGGCTGGAGAAGCTATTGTGGAGAGTAAAAAAGAGTGGACTGAAACTAAATAAAGACAAATGCCTTTTTGGAGTCACACAGATGACCTTCTTAGGTGACAAGGTCACAAGTGATGGAGTGGAACCTGATCAGGCGAAAGTGCAAGCAATATTAAACATGCCTGCACCCACTGACAAAAAAGGTGTCTTAAGAGCCATGGGAATGATCAACTTCCTGGGTAAGTTCATTCCTAATCTTTCTTTAAAGACAGCATGTCTCAGGGAGCTGTTACAACACAAAAGAGTGTTCGAGTGGACAGCCAGACATGAAAAAGAATGGAAAATGCTAAAGGAAACTGTAGCTAAAGAGACAATACTCACCTTCTTTGATACATCAAAACCAACAAAAATTTCAACAGATGCATCAAAAGATGGACTGGGTGCAGTGCTGCTCCAAATGAATGAAGAAAAATGGCAACCGGTAGCATATGCATCCAGATCAATGACTGAAACTGAACAGCGCTACGCTCAAATTGAAAAAGAAACATTGGGTCTAGTGTATGGTTGTGGAAAATTTCACAGCTATGTGTATGGACTACCGTATTTTCTGGTGTATAGGTCGCACCGGTGTATAGGTCGCACCATCCAATTATCACCAATAGATTGGAAAAATCCCTAGATAGGTCGCACCGGTGTATAGGTCGCACCTACGTTTAGCTCTGCTGCAAATGTCTGCCACAGGAGCGCACAGCAAGGCTTTTAAGAAGATTAACACTTAAAAACAATTATTTGTTTGATAAAAATTATAGCAAATATGTGTCTGAGCTGAACTTTTCCTTAATAAATGAACGTAATTGTGAAATGAGCTGGATTTAAAATTTTGTTTCGCCGAAAGTGATAACAAGCCATATACCGTATTTTCTGGTGTATAGGTCGCACCTGTGTATAGGTCGCAGTGTCCAATATTTATCAATAAACTGGAAAAATCCATAAATAGGTCGCACCGGTGTATAGGTCGCACCGGTGTATAGGTCGCACCTACGGTACATTTGTTAGCTGCCATTTTTGTAAGACTGTGTCTCACTTTAATTTTTGTCAATAAATTATTACAAATCAGCTTATTTCAAAATGTAAATACCACCAACATCATTAAAATTAAACTACAGACTCTTAAAAAAATGTTTGTTGGCTGCCTTTTTTGTAAGACTGTGTCTCACTTTAATTTTTGTCAATAAATTATTACAAATCAGCTTATTTCAAAATGTAAATACCACCAACATCATTAAAATTAAACTACAGACTCCTAAAAAAATGTTTGTTGGCTGCCTTTTTTGTAAGACTGTGTCTCACTTTAATTTTTGTCAATAAATTATTACAAATCAGCTTATTTCAAAATGTAAATACCACCAACATCATTAAAATTAAACTACAGACTCCTAAAAAAATGTTTGTTAGCTGCCATTTTTGTAAGACTGTGTCTCACTTTAATTTTTGTCAATAAATTATTACAAATCAGCTTATTTCAAAATGTAAATACCACCAACATCATTAAAATTAAACTACAGACTCCTAAAAAAATGTTTGTTGGCTGCCTTTTTTGTAAGACTGTGTCTCACTTTAATTTTTGTCAATAAATTATTACAAATCAGCTTATTTCAAAATGTAAATACCACCAACATCATTAAAATTACCGGTAAACTACCGGTACAGACTCCTAAAAAAATGTTTGTTGGCTGCCTTTTTTGTAAAACTGTGTCTCACTTTGATATTTGTTAATAAATTATTACAAATCAGCTTATTTCAAAATGTAAATACCACCAACATCATTAAAATTAAACTACAGACTCCTAAAAAAATGTTTGTTGGCTGCCTTTTTTGTAAGACTGTGTCTCACTTTAATTTTTGTCAATAAATTATTACAAATCAGCTTATTTCAAAATGTAAATACCACCAACATCATTAAAATTACCGGTAAACTACCGGTACAGACTCCTAAAAAAATGTTTGTTGGCTGCCTTTTTTGTAAAACTGTGTCTCACTTTGATATTTGTTAATAAATTATTACAAATCAGCTTATTTCAAAATGTAAATACCACCAACATCATTAAAATTAAACTACAGACTCCTAAAAAAATGTTTGTTGGCTGCCTTTTTTGTAAGACTGTGTCTCACTTTAATTTTTGTTAATAAATGACAAATCAGTTGCAGCTGAAGGTGATCTGCTCAGAGTTGCAGTTGCTGTGGAAACCAGTGCAGGATAGCTGGAGCATCTGGAGGTGGAGCTGACTGTGAGCTGAAAGATGCAGCATCTGGATGCAGCACCTCTCTTTAGCGATCATAGCGGCCGAAACTGGTACTGCACTTGCACTGCCCCCTGGTGGCCGAAACTGGTACTGCACCATTTTATGCAACAGGGAAAAAGGGCCATAACTCAGCCAAAAATTGGTCTAAAAATATGGAAAAAAATCCATAAATAGGTCGCACCGGTGTATAGGTCGCAGGCCTTGAAAAAACCATAAAAAGGTGCGACCTATACACCGGAAAATACGGTATAGGTCGCACCGGTGTATAGGTCGCAGGCCTTGAAAAAAACCATAAAAAGGTGCGACCTATACACCAGAAAATACGGTACCAACGTTTATTGCAGAAACTGATCACAAACCACTGATATCGATCAGAAAAAAGAATTTAAACGACATGTCGCCAAGAATTCAGCGCATGATGATGTTTTTGCAACGTTATGACTTTGATCTAATTTACACGCCAGGAAAGTACATTGTGTTGGCAGATGCACTTTCACGAGCACCAGCACCAAGCAGTGACAAGCTGGGCATCTCTGTATCTGAGGATGCAGAAACACATGTAAACATGGTGACTGCCACACTCCCTGCATCAGATGTAATGTTGCAGAAAATTGTACAGGAAACAGCAAAAGATCCTCTGCTACAAAAAGTGGCCCAGCAAATACAAAATGGTTGGTCAAAAGGGGTCTGCTCAGGGTTTTACCCTGTTCGTGAAGATTTGTGTTTGACTAATGGACTGCTGCTGAGACAGAATAGGATTGTCATTCCTCAGTCAATGCGAAAGGACATGCTTCAGCGTATCCATGAGGGACATTTGGGTGTAGAAAAATGCAAACGCAGAGCAAGGGAAGCTGTTTACTGGCCGGGTATTAACAAGGACATCGAAGAAATTATACAAAAATGTGAAACATGCCTCAAACATCACTACAAGCAAACCAAAGAGCCAATGATGCTAGCAGAGCTACCTACTACACCGTGGCAAAAGGTAGGCACTGACTTATTTCATCTGGACGGAAAGGACTTTCTGCTGGTGATTGACTACTACTCTAATTATCCAGAAGTGGTACAACTTTCCAGTACATCAGCAAAGTCAGTAATCACACACATGAAGGGATTCTTTTCAAGACATGGGATTCCACAGTGTGTCATCAGTGACAATGGTCCACAATATGACTGTGAAGAGTTTCGGGACTTCGCAAAACAATATGGATTTAAGCACATCACGTCTAGTCCCTTGTATCCACAAGCAAATGGACAAGCCGAAAAGGGGGTCCAAATAGTGAAGAGACTGTTTAAAAAAGCCAGAGACAGTAAGACTGACCCTAACCTAGCTCTACTGAGCTATCGAGCTTCACCACTGGAGTGTGGGTCATCACCTGCTGAGCTACTGATGAATCGCAAGCTTCGTACCACACTTCCACACATTTTAAAGGAGAATGATAAGTGTGACAACAAGCTTATGGACAAAAGGATGAAACTCAAGTACCGACAGAAAAGGAACTATGACAAGACGGCAAGACGTTTGGCACCTCTTCAGGAACGAGATGTTGTGAAGATTGCAGGTCCTGAGTTCTGGGACAGAAACGCAACGGTGCTAAATGAAGTAGGACCCAGTTCGTTTACTGTTGAGACAGAAAATGGACAAGTGTTCAGAAGAAACCGGAGGAGTCTGTTAAAGGTTCAAGATGCTAACCATCAGGTCGAAGAGGATGAATCTGAACAACAGAGTGTTACATCAGATGAACACCAGAGTGAACCTCTTTCACCTTCACCAACAACAGAGACACTGAGAAGGTCTTCCCGACCTAGGAAACCTCCAGAGAGGCTCATAGAACAATTGTGAACTATTGTGTAAAAAGAAAAAAAAGAAAAAAAAGAATAATTTGTTAAAGATGTTGTTTGCTTGTTGAAATGTAAAATAGAATTTGTGCAGTAGTTTGGTCATACTGGTTAAGATAAAAAATAATAATATTAATAATAACATTCTTGATAAGAAACAGAATTGTGTATTATAAATAACATGTTCAAGGTCAGGAGTGTTAATACTATCAGAGTTTGACAGTGTTGTAAGAGTTTGAATAGTTATTCAAAACCTGTCAGAAAAGGGGATGTACTGATAGCTGTTATTATTGTAGCTACCGCTAGGGGAGCTGTAGGCTACTGCATGTAGATACTGTACAGAACGTAGAAGAAGAGAGTTGAATAAAGAAGTTATCAAGCTAACGCACGAGGCTTCTTCCCGATGTTTTATTCTTACTAAGAATAAGAACATTACACACTGAACCATGTATTCACTGGTTAACTGGACATCATTAACTTCACACAGACTCTCCCACTGGTACATTTTCATCTTTAAATCACTTCTTGGTCTCTTGCCTTCATTCAGCTCTTCCTACATGTCTCTGCGCGAGTGCAGCTACAGCGTGCGCTCTCACCTGCAGTGTTCCCTCAGTGAGAACTGAACTAGGCAAAAGGGCCTTCTCCTACTCTGCTCCTGTTTCCTGGAATATCTTGCAAAAAGATCTGAAGCTCTCGACCTTGACCTCTCTAAGTGACTTTAAACATCTGTTGAACTCCTGGCAAGGATTAATGCAGACATGTTCCTGTTTTTAGTTTTCTACATTTGCATTATAATCTAGCTGTTTTGCTACTGTTTTGCCATCTAATTTGTAAAAAATAAAATCTGTATACCTCTTTTATAATTGTCTATTGTCCACTGTTGTCATCATTCTTTGTTGAAATCAGGTCTCTTTTGTAAATGAGTCCTCGAGACTCGATGGGATTAACCTATATAAATAAAGGTTGATTGAAAAGTAGATGTGAGGGATGAAGAAGGGCGATAGTTCCTCCTCACTTACTACACTTAATTTTTCACTCATTAAACCAGAGCACCAGGTCGGTTTACTGACCAATAACAGGTTAATTAATTTATTCACCCTCTAATAATCAGAACTCAGTCACTGAAAGGGGACCACATACAGTATTGGTTTTTTAAATTTTTATGGTATGTCGGTGTGCTATCCAGACCCCGTTCATTCAATTTAATACAAAAAATAATTCTTAGATAATAAATTATACCCTTTTTAATTCTGCCATTTCTAACTTCCGTTCTAAACGAGCTGTTTATGATAATGAGCTCTGAAGTCCACGCCCGTCAAAACTCTGTCTCCGCCCTCTGTAACTGCCAGTATCTCAAATCTGTTGTTGTTTTAAAATTAGCCTTTTTTTATTACTCGTTTTACTTACTGTTAGTGCTAGCTTAAAAGATAACTTACTGAAAGCTGTTTGTGTGCGCCGCCATTAGCTGCTCCTATTATCATGCCCTCCCGAATCCGAGCTCTTCCTCCTCCTTCGGTAACAAACAGCCCGCGTAGCTCCTGCTAGTTGCATGCGGCGCTTTGGTCCACGGTTGCACATCCAATCCAGACAAACGCAAACTTCACAGAGTGTTTCCAGTTAATTTGTCCATATGAGGCAACCTAACCTCTGACCGGACCGGACCCACACTGTCCTCAAAAGCCAGCAGCTAATGCTGCGTTCCAGTAACCTCGTATTGTGGGAATTTCCAAGGTCCCAGTGGTGGATTTTAACTGGAACGCCCGCTCCAGTGGGAAACTCCCATTCGTGAAGTGGGGCAATTTTTTCGGCCCCCAGTTTATCCCAGTGACGTATTCAAAATGGCGGCCACTCGCGTCCTTAGTAAGTGAACTCCTTAACTTTTACTAAAATAACAGTTGTAAAATGTTGTTGTGTGTTTTTTAATCACACACACAGCTTAAGCGTATGCTTGTGAACACAGATCACATTAAAAACCTGTGTTTAGTTGCATGTCATGCGGCGTACGGCTGTTTTTGTCGTTGTTTGGATCACAACAGTTCTGTAGGCCAGCGGCAGCGACTTTCATTCGCCACATTTTATTATTCAGCACATTAAAAAAGTAACTATTAGTTATGAATTTTATTTTAAAATATATATTTTTTACCCTTGTTTTCTTTGGCGCTGTGGCTTATTTTGTTAGCCAACCCAGAACTAAACACACATTGTTTGTTGAACTGACTATAAATTAGCACTAAACTGTGGTTAAAAAAATATATATTTGGTTTCCAAAGATCCGTGTTTAGAAACATTCTATAATCCTGTATGATATTTATGTGTTAGGACGTGTATATTTGTATAGTAAGTGTGTGTTTGTGTTTGTTTTCAGTCTACCTCGACCAGTACAACAACATGTTTGTTGATGAGCAGAGAACAACATTTTCTGGCAGAGCTTGTATCGCAGTGCAGGGGATTTGTCCTGTTTGTACATTGATGCAAACCTCACTATGAAAGTTGAGCTTATCCAACCTGCACAGGACAGCACAGCTGGTAAGATTTTGGAGAAATAAGTTTTAATGCAAACCAAACCAATTACTGTATAATGAATTTAACAATACTGTGTTTTTTTCTTTTTATATGATTTTTTCAGAGAACTGTGAAGACTCTCCATCAACCAGCAGCCACGCAGAGTCCCCCATCCGCGAGAATGACAGTTTTAATAAAGAACAGACACTGTTCTCGATTGAACACATGCGTGTTCCACTCGCAAGCGAAGGTCTAGTGAGGTTTTGGAGTTCTTCCGCCAGTCAGAGGAAAACAGTCAACAGCGACATCAGGACATGATGGAGCAAATGAAATCAACCCAGGAGCAAATGAAATCAGCCCAGATGCTACAAAAAAATGTAGCTGTACTGTAAACTTTCTTATTGTTTTGCACAAAACAACTTCTGTTTTTTTTTTAAAGTTTTTTTTGTTTTCACATTGTTTATTTTGCTCAGGTTCGGCCCAGTAAAAATGTTTGGTTTTCAGTGCCTTTGATTGTATGAATTTTGAAAATGCTGTTCTGTTGCACATTTTGTAATTAAAACTGAAACTTTCAGACAACTGAGATTGGAACTTTTGTCACAACTCAAAGACAAAATGCTGTATTTAAAGAAAAATGTTTATTAAGCTTCATTATAGCAGTCTTTTAAGTACATTTGTACAGACAGTTTTGTCATGAACAACTGCGCTAATGTAGGAAGTTTCAAAACAACGTACTACCTATTATTTTTTTCTTTTACACACCGGAATTCTAAGAGTTATTCATTTTCATCATCCTCCCTGGGGGACCCGTCTGCATGCTGCTGACAAATTTGTGATGGCCCACGTCCCAAGTTGTGGAGGATGCAGGCAGCCACTATGATCTTCACCACCACAACAGTTCTGGTATTCTGCACGTCACGAAGCCGTCTCCACCTGCACTTCAAACATCCGAAGGCTTGCTCCACAATCACCCTTCCACGGCTGATTTCAGCGTTACGTTGCTTGTCTGCTTCACTTAGAGCACCATTGTTCTTCAGGATGGATGGGTTTTCTGGCAGCATGGTAGGGTCCAAGACAACTGCAATGGGAAAACAGTGTTTATTTCAGACAGACAAAGTTAATAATGAGCTGCAATTCTCTGTCATTTTTTCATCATTTGACTTCTTGTTTATGTGAAAAATACACATTTCAGACAGCTACTTTCAGGAAACTGTTGGAATCTGGAGAATAGTTGAATCTCTTGGAATCCTGGCAAAAAACCAATGCAGATATGTTCCTGTCTTTGATTTATACATCTACCTTATAATGTTTTTCTAGTCTTTGATACTTTGTTTTAAAAGAAAAAATATATATATAAATATATATTTCTCTTGTGTTTATTGTCTATTGTTTAAGGAAATTCTACCATTGCTGTTAATCATTCTTTAGTTTGTAGCAGGTCACTTTTTTTAAATGAGTCCACGAGGCTCAATGACATTTACCTGACTAAATAAAGGTTGATTGTAAAAAAACAACAACAGTACTGTAGTGTCAGGCTACAAACCAAAACTTTTCTGATGGTGTTATATATCATAAAATCAATCACCTTTATTTTACCAGTTATTTTGCACGTTCGAGATCTCTTTTACAAGGGTGACCTGGTCAAGTGGTCAGCAGGGTTAGCAACCGGTGTTAGCAACTTATTTATTTAGCAAAATAAAGCAACCACTGTACAGTTTCTTCAACATATCGTAAACCCCCTACATGTTTTGCTGTGCAGTGAGCGAAGACGTTTTTTTTTTTTAGCTGTAAAGCCAGTTTTTCTTTTTCCCAACGAGAAAAATATATATTAAATCTATTACCTTCGACGTTCATCTTTCTTCTTTGACATGTTCTGTGTCAGGAGTGCATAACTGGTAGTCTGGAGTGCATATATGTTTAGTAATTTATTATATTCCGAAACAGCAACAAAAACAATGCGTGCGTCCATCTTGTTTTACCACCAGGGTAACCGGAACGTGTTTTCAAGTGGTAGATGGGGAGATGACGTCACTGCCACTTCGTAGTTCCCAAAATACGAGGTAACTGGAATGCAGCATAACTGCAGCCCGATCTCTCCGAAAGAAAAAAAAAAAAAGATGCCATGGCCGGGACGAACCCCAGTCCTTTGGGTGCGACACCAGTTGTTTTACTCACTGACCTACCGGCTCAGTTGAACAACAGCAGTCCTTCATCGTATAAGAAATACATACAACCACCTACTTTTAGAACGCTGGAGTTTTGATTAGATTTTGATGAAGTGAAAGGTATTATTAAAATAAATAAGTTGCTAATCTGAAAATATATCGATCAGTGGTGCTTGATGGTACAGACTGTCGCCCCGCGAGAGAGTGTTGTGTGTGCACAGTTTTCTGCCGGCTGCGCGTTGGGAGCGATCGCTATTACACAAAAAATTGAACTAAAACGTAAAAATAACAATTATAAAGTATTATTATGTCGATGTATATATCTAGTCTCACCCCGATTTCACCGAAACAAAAGGCTTTAAAAAAAAAGGGGGAAAAAAAAAGATGCCGTTGACAGGATGCGAACTCCGCTCTCCTGCGTGGCGTTCAAGTGTCGTAACCGCTCAACCAAACTGACAGTTGTGCAAAAGCAGTCCTTCATCATATAAGAAACAAGTCCAAACCGCGAGAGTGTGTGTGCACAGTTTCAACGAGACAGAGTTCATTCAAACAAGGTAAAACATTATGGTTTTACTCAAGATGTGCTGCTGGCTGGAGCAGGGCTGAGCCCATAGCCCCCCCGGGGGCTAAATAAATGAATAAATAAATAAATGACCGCCAGGTCAGCTCCAAAACTGCTCGGCAACGGTGACGTTTTTTATACTGAAGTGGGTTGAGCCGCACCAGGGGTTGCTAGTTGAGGGGCTGGACTCAGGTTTGGTGTGGGTTGTGGCTACGGTTTGTGACGTCACAAACCGCAGGAAGTGCAATCGGAGTGTTTCTATCAAAGATAAATAAATATACTTAGAGTAAATAAACCACTGGGTGCATTTTTTTAGCACTAGGACTGTTTTTTTATGAAGTACATACCCAAAGTTCAGTAAAAAAAAACATTAAAAAGTGAATTTTGTATGTGTGGTCCCCTTGAAGTAGTCCATTATTTACAGGGAATTCTGTACCATAAATAAATATTCATCCAAATGAAGAGACCAAACTGTCTTTGAAGTTTACAGTAATTACAAAAGTGATCAAAAACAAAACACAAATAGTAACAAAGAATAAGAAGTTGAATAACAAACAAGTTGAGGAAATAGTTGTTGAATGAATACTTAGACTTGATTAAGCAATGATTCATCAAGGCAAAATTATCTTATCTAAAACAAAATGAAGGACCACACTCACCCAGCACACACACTTTTTGCCCCGCTCCCCTCAGGAAGGAGGTTTAGGAGCATCAAGTGTAGAACCACTAGACTGAGGAAGAGCTTCTACCCTGAGGCTGTTAGACTCACGAATCTCTAACTAGAACAATCACTGTGAAAAAAAAATCAATCACATCATGTTGTTGCTGATCTGTTTCATGCTGCTGTGTTCATTCATGCTCAGCACCTCAGACTGAAGAAATCTTTCACAGGAAAGATGAAATGTTTCTACAATTTTTTTAGACATTTATTTTGTACAATGACATCTGTTATTAAATGTACCTGTGTGACAACTGAGACAAAGCTTGCACTCAAAAATGTATTTTTATTACTTTATGAAAATAAAAAAAATGGAGATATACAGTATATTGCGATTTATCTTAATATGTTGAGATACAGTATTCATTTTGGTCCATACAAACCAGCCCTAGAAGACTTACAGCAGAAAAAAAGAAAGTTTTATCTTCCATAATTACCATATCACTTTCTACTTGGCTTTGACAAAAATTGTTCCTGAGCAGAACTTGATCTTTTCTCAGGAGTAATGAAGACCAGTCACTAGGGAGCACAAGTCAGTGTATCTCTTGAGCCGGTTCCAACCCGGGTAAATGGTGAGGGTTGTGTCAGGAACGGCATCCGATGTAAAACACTTTTGCCAAAACCATAATGTGAGTTCATCCAAGCAATAGCAATGACTCGCTGTGGTGACCCCTGAAGAGGGAAAAGCCGAAAAAAGAAAAAAAAAGGGTGGAGACAGGAAAACAGATGAACACTGAACACGTCTCACAAAAGTTCTGCTTTTGTGAAACTCTCAGCTCCAAGAACAGTCCTGGAATTTCCAGACTGTTTTGACTTTGTCTGATGTTCGAGAATTCAGTTCTAACAGAACTCTACAGAGTTGTGGTGACTCTTAAACTGAGTTCTTTCTGAAAACAAAGCAGAGAAAATATGTTCAAACATGTAACATTTCACATAATTTCACAATAATCTCAAACCGTAATAAACATTATTCATGTTTTAAACTTGTCATATTCATTTATCAAAAGCTTAAAAGAAATGTATCAGACAGCATTTATGAATCTGTAAGTGGTTTAGTGTCCAAGATAATAAATCTAATCATAATCTGTCATTATTCAGGTCAAAAGTAACTTAAAAAAAAAAAGTTCAGGGTTGTTATGATGGCATGTCTCAGGGTCAGAGGTCATGGTCAGGAGATCACATCTTCATGCTACACTGTCAAATACTGAATTTTTTTTGTTGATCTTTCAGTTTAGAGTTGTTTGCTTTAATGGCAGTGAGGGGGACACCTATCCATATTCAGACATGACAGTTGAAATAAATGTTTAAAAAATCTCTAACCTGCATTTTACAGCCACTTGAAGTACATTTTACTAAATTCGTAGGACTAAACAAAAACATAAAAATAGTATATAATTATTCAAACGTGGAACAATGAAAACTAACTGGCCTTTAAGCTGAACTTTATCTGAGATCAAACTTGAAAATTGCATTAGTTTTTTGTTTGTTACTGTTTAACACACGAGTTTGTCTTGGCATCATACTGTACTTTTATCACAAAAAGACATGTTGACACGTTTTTCTTTGTTATTACAAGCTTGCTTTGTGTTATCATCACTTAATTTTCAACGGTATCTGAAAGCTGAGAAATTGTGTTTTACATCCAACACAGGCTTATTACGGTAATCTGACTCCTGCTGTTGCAGGAAGCCTGTAACACAATCCCTCTACACCCCTCCTACAACATGGACACAAGAACAGGCAGGACTGAGCCAACACTTGTCAAATGTGGGTCGTGTGTCTTGCCTCTCTTTATGCGGGACGCAAAAAACGGGGGGTGGATTGTCAAATCCAGGACAGTCCTGCCAAATCTTGAGGATAGCAGGTATCAAATATGAAACTTAATTAAAGAGCAAACATGGAGCACACTTATGCAAATTTCTATTTGAAAACACCCATAATGCAGTTGAACTGTTTTCCTTCCATTGTTGGTTCTCATGCGTTTAAAAGCAGACTAGTTTTAGACTGAAGTCAAGTTTTACTTCTGGAGGAGGAACTAAGGAGCACTTAAGTTCCTGTGGACTTTTGTGTGACTGTTTAAATATATCTAAATGACTAAATCTTTGTCAACAATCCTCAAATTCAAATGGTATCTGTCCCGTGTGGACAGTCATGTGTACTGTATTTTCTGGACTATAGGTCGCAGTTTTTTGCCTAATTTGCATGCCCTGCGACTTATAGAGAGGTGAGACTTGTTTATGGATTTCCCCCCATGTTTTTAGACAAATGTTTGGCTCAGATAAGACCGTTTTTCATTTGGCCAAAAAATGGTGCAGTACCACTTTCGGCCGCTAGGGTACACCGACCATTCCCACCTCATGTGTCAGATGGCAGCCTCCTCTGGTCAGACTGACTCTGTCCCTGCTCTGGAGGTATGAACTGTTAGCTCAGTGTTGGTTAGCAAAAACGGTTACTATTTATCTAAATAACTCATGAACTACAGGACAGATTTTGATGAGACTTACAGAACGTAATTACTTGGTGGTTAGGGCTGGGCGATATGGACCAAAATTCATCCATCCATCCATCCATCCATCTTCTTACCGCTTATCCGGGGTCGGGTCGCGGGGGTAGCAGCCTAAGTAGGGAGGCCCAGACTTCCCTCTCCCCAGCCACTTGGAGCAGTTCCTCCGGGGGAATCCCAAGGCGTTCCCAGGCCAGCCGAGAAACATAGTCCCTCCAGCGCGTCCTGGGTCTTCCTCTGGGTCTCCTCCCGGTGGGACGTGCCCGGAACACCTCACCAGGGAGGCGTCCAGGAGGCATCCTAACCAGATGCCCGAGCCACCTCAACTGGCTCCTCTCGATGTGGAGAAGCAGCGGCTCTACTCCGAGTCCCTCCCGGATGACTGAGCTTCTCACCCTATCTCTAAGGGAGAGTCCAGCCACCCTGCGGAGAAAACTCATTTCAGCCGCTTGTATCCGAGATCTTGTTCTTTCGGTCATAACCCAAAGCTCATGACCATAGATGAGGGTGGGAACGTAGATCGATCGGTAAATTGAGAGCTTTGCCTTTTGACTCAGCTCTCTCTTCACCACGACAGACCGGTACAGCGCCCGCTTCACTGCGGACGCTGCACCTATCCGCCTATCGATCTCACGCTCCAGTTTTCCCTCATTCGTGAACAAGATCCCGAGATACTTAAACTCCTCCACTTGGGGCAGGACCTCCTCCCCGACCCGGAGAGGGCATGCTACCCTTTTCCGGCTCAAGACCATGGCCTCGGATTTGGAGGAACTGATCCTCATCCCGGCCGCATCACACTCGGCTGCAAACCGCTCCAGTGAAAGTTGTAAATCACGAACTGATGAAGCCAGTAGGACCACATCATCTGCAAAAAACAGAGAAGCGATTCTAAGGTCACCAAAACGGATCCTCTCAACACCTTGGCTGCGCCTAGAAATTCTGTCCATAAAAGTTATGAACAGAATCGGTGACAAAGGGCAACCTTGGCGGAGTCCAACTCTCACCGGAAACGAGCCTGACTTACTGCCGGCAATGCGGACCAAGCTCTGACACCGGTCGTACAGGGACCTAACAGCCCTTATCAAAGGGCCTGGTACCCCATACTCCCGGAGTACCCCCCACAGAACCCCCCGAGGGACGCGGTCGAATGCCTTCTCCAAGTCCACAAAACACATGTAAACTGGTTGGGCAAACTCCCACGCACCCTCCAGGACCCTGCTGAGGGTGTAGAGCTGGTCCAGTGTTCCACGACCAGGACGAAAACCACACTGCTCCTCCTGAATCCGAGGTTCGACTATCCGACGGACCCTCCTCTCCAGAACCCCTGAATAGACCTTACCAGGGAGGCTTAAGAGTGTGATCCCCCTATAGTTGGAACACACCCTACGGTCCCCCTACCAAAATAGGGGAACCAAAATTCATATCTCAATATTTTTATGATATATTGCGATATACGATATATATCTCAATATAATTTTCTTTCCATAAAAGAATAACAACAATATATTTGATTCAAAGCTTTGTCCCAGTTGTCACACAGCAATATTAACAAACAGCTGTAACTCTACAAAATAAATGTCTAAAAAATAAACTATTGATACATACTGATACATACATTACTTTATTTTTTAGACTTTTATTTACACATATTAAATAATAATCCTCATCAGCTGGGGGCAGCTGTGGCCCAGAGGCTAGAGCAGTCTCCTCCAATGGGAGAACTGGTGGTTCAATTCCACCAGCAGTCACATGCTGAAGTGTTCCTGGGTAGTGGGTAACACTGAACTCCTCATTGCCTCTGGTGTGTGTCCCATCAGTGTATGAATGTGATAAAGTACTGATTGTAGAGATTTAGTAGAGTGCTGTGGGTAAATGTAAAGAGCTTTGAGTGTCTTGATAAGATAGAAAGGTGCCTTCACGTTAGTCAGGGTGTTTTGTGAACTGCAGTAACGTGAGCCTCCACTCAAAAAAGTGAACCGAGTGTTTTACAGCCTGCTGCTTCCTTAAAACAAACCATGGGTCCGAGCTCATTTAGCCGTGCTGAACTTTATGAGAGGAGCAGAGAGAGGTGGCAACATTATTAAATCAGCAGTTTATCATATCGCTAAAGACACGATACCATGATACCTGGACTATTGAGCATGAATTTTCTTGTCTTGAACCACTTTGGCTGTGGCTGCCTGCCTGGGAGGAGTCAACGAGGGACAGGACGGCCCCCAGAAACCATCTTGGCTCCAGCAAACTGGTTGGTCCACTTAAGTTGTTTACTTGGTGGGGTAACATCAGTGTGCTGGAACTACTCTGACTGATGAAGCCCTCTGGAGTGAGGGTGAAACGTTTCTACTAAAAAGAAACTGTCCAGATGACCTGATTGAGAATTATCGGATTTGATACCTGGACTATTGAGCATGAACTTTCTTGTCAAAGCGAAACAATTTAAATCCAGCAGATTTGACCATTACGTGAATTTATTACGTAACGGTTAAGCTCAGGAACCCTTGTGCTATAAAGTCAGCTACAAAATATATATTTTTAAGCGTTTATTTAGCTAAAGTATAATAAGAAATAAAGCCGACCAACCCGTGTGCGTGCACTAGCGAAACTACTTTTTAAATCCAGCTGATTTGACAATTACGTGCATTTATTAAGGAAAAGTTCAGCTAAGGCACATCTTTGCTATAATTTTCACCAAAACAAATAATTGTTTTTACCGTGTTAATCTTGTAAAGTTCTTCTGTACTTGCTCGCTTCTGTGGCCGCCATTTTCATCAGGGCAAATGAGGCGCTGACGCGTCGCGTAGCGGTGACGCATAATAGATGCGACTTAAATAAAGGTGCAACCCGTTTATGGATTTCTCCAAATTATTGCCAATAATTGGACAAAGCGACCTATAGAAAGGAGCGACCTATCAGGCGGAAAAAACGGTAAGTTTAAAGTTAACTCATGGCTGAAACTTTGTCCACAAAGCTCACATTTAAGTGGTTTTTGTCCAGTATGGATTCTAATGTGCGAGTTTAAACTTGACTTATGTCTAAATCTCTGTTTACAATTCTAACATTCATAAGGTTTCTGTCCTGTGTGAAGATTCATGTGTCTGTTTAAATGGTGTTTAAGGCTAAATCTTTCTCCACAAATATCACATACAAACAGTTTAGCTCATGTGTGGATTCTCATGTGTGAGTTTAAACGTGACTTATGTCTAAATCTCTCTCCACAAGCCTGACATTCATAAGGTTTCTGTCCTGTGTGGATTCTCATGTGCGCGTTTAAATTTGACTTGATGTTAGTTTGATATCCGCAAATCTCACATTTAAATGGCTCCTGTCCAGTGCAGATTATCATGTGTGAGTTTAAACTTAACTTATGTCTAAATCTCTCTCCACAAGCCTGACATTCATGAGGTTTCTGTCCTGTGTGGATTCTCATGTGTGAGTTTAAAGTTGACTTATGTCTAAATCTCTCTCCACAAGCCTGACATTCATAAGGTTTCTGTCCTGTGTGGATTCTCATGTGTGAGTTTAAAGTTGACTTTTGTCTAAATCTCTCTCTACAAGCCTGACATTCATAAGGTTTCTGTCCTGGGTGGACTCTCATGTGCATGTTTAAATTTGACTTCTTGTCAGTTTGATATCCGCAAATCTCACATTTAAATGGCTTCTGTCCAGTGCAGATTATCATGTTTGAGTTTAAATTTGACTTATGTCTAAATCTCTCTCCACAAACCTGACATTCATAAGGTTTCTGTCCTGTGTGGACTCTCATGTGCCTGTTTAAATTTGACTTCTTGTCAGTTTGATATCCGCAAATCTCACATTTAAATGGCTTCTGTCCAGTGCAGATTATCATATTTGAGTTTAAATTTGACTTATGTCTAAATCTCTCTCCACAATTCTGACATTCATAAGGTTTCTGTCCAGTGTGGACTCTCATGTGCCTGTTTAAATTTGACTTCTTGTCAGTTTGATATCCACAAATCTCACATTTAAATGGCTTCTGTCCTGTGTGGATTCTCATGTGCGAGTTTAAATTTGACTTCTTGTTAGTTTGATATCCGCAAATCTCAAATATAAACGGCTTCTGTGCTTTATGGAGATTCATATGTCCTTTTAAACTATTTTTAGAGCCAAATCTTTGTCCACAAATCTCACATACAAATGGTTTCTCTCCGGTGTGGATTCTCATGTGTGAATTTAAATTTTCTTTTCTGGTCAATATTTTACCACATTCATCACAACTAAATGATTTTGGTCCTGTCTGGATTTTCCTGTGTGTCTCTACACTTTTCTTCTGACTCAAACGACTTGAACGTCTTACTGTTGAATGACATGTCATGTGTCTCTGAAGAGACTGGTTGTGCAGAAATTGTTTACCACACTCAGAGCAGCTGAAATATTTGTTGACAGAGTTTACAGCTGACTCAGGAGCTCTGCTCTCCTTCCAGTCTTTGTCACTGTCTTCAGTTGTTGACCCAGAGTCTGACAAGTGTTCCAGCTGAGAGTCAGGATTGTTCCCATCCTCGTCCTCTTCATCATCCTCACTGACTTCAGTCTCTGAAGATCTGGAAGCATCTCCATGAAGATTTAAATCTGGGTTCCTGCTGGTTTCTGCTCCTTCAGTCCTCTCCATCAGCTTCTACTTTCATCTGGTCAGCTGAGCTGCTGGTTGAAACATCTCTGTCCTTCATTTGGTGCTGATGAAGTTGTGAGAACAGAGGCTTCTCTTCATCATCCTCACTCTTCAGAGGAACTGCGGTGAATGAAAACCTGCTGACATCAGTCTCCTCCTTCACAACGAGCCGCTCTCCCTCTAATCGGGTCCAGAGTTCCTCCTCTTCCTCCTTGATGTGGAGGGGCTCTGGATTCTGCTGATGAAGCTGTGAGAACAGAGGCTTCTCTTCATCATCCTCAGTCTTCATGTGAACTGCAGTGAATGAAAACCTGCTGGCATCAGTCTCCTCCTTCACATTGAGCTGCTCTTTCTCCAATTGGGTCCAGAGTTTCTCCTCTTCTTCCTTTATTTGAAGAAGCTCTGGGTCCTGCTGGTCTACATCAGGCCTCCATTTCTCAGGAACATCTACTCTGATCAGCAGAGTCTGCTGAACATCTGCACAGAACAATGAAACACAGACAATATGGACAATTATAATAACTCCATATTTACTCATACATCACTTGTGTTTAGGGGTGGGCGATATGGTTCAAATATTATATCATGATATTTCAGAGCATTCTGGCAATAACGATAAATTTCATGATATAACAAAAAAAAGATAAATCATAGATAGATAGATAGATAGATAGATAGATAGATAGATAGATAGATAGATAGATAGATAGATAGAGTTTTAAGTCTTTTATTTCACACTCCAACAGTCAATACAAATAAAACATGGTAAAAGTTAAGAAATCAAAGTAAATACTAACGATGAGTCATCCACTGAACACAAAACATTGTTAATACCCCACTTATTAACAAAGGCATCCATGTTTTTTGTCAAACATGGTACAGTAAAAGTTTTTAAAAAAAATCAAAAAGTAAATACTAAACATGAGTCATCCACTGAACACAAAACATTGTTAATACCCCACTTATTAACAAAGACGTCCATGTTTTTTGTCAACTTAAAATACTCAAATTCCACACGGACTCGAGCAATTACCAGTCTTTCAAATAAAACACGAGCATCATCTGTTTGTTGCTGATTGATTTTGTTCCTTCTTGATATCCATATTGCCAATTTTGCAGTACCAGAAATGAAATTTAAGAGAATGTGAACTTGTTTTTTCTTTGCGCTGTACCGTGGACCATAGATAAAAATTTGGTTAGAGAACTGTACACCCAAACCACCAAACAGATTATCCAAAAGAACAAGTAAAGGATTCAGTCGTAAGCATTCAATAAAAATATGGTACAATGTTTCTTCTTGGGAACAATAAGGACATGAAACACTAATGTCAGGATTAAGGTGTGCCAGATACCTGTTTGTAGCTATGGCCCCATGCACAATCCTCCACTGGAGGTCGCCCATCCGTTTCTCAATGGGGGACTTGTACAGGGACCGCCAACAGCCTCTCGGGGTAGAGCCGGCGTCAAAAAACCCAGTCCACTTCGACACCGCCACTTCTGCCAACGAGCGTAAGTTCAGGACCTTCACACAAATAGTGTACAGGACTTTCTTTCCCAAGCCTTGAAAACATCCTAGTGGTGAGTCTTGGAGGGACAGCAACTTTTCTGTCTCATCCTGCCACTGATCCACTGCAGGAGAGACAATTAGGGAAGGAAACTCATACTCACACTCATCATCCCATTGGTCAGACAGAGAACTATTAAAAGCAAACGCTTTGATAGAATCTGGCAGAGAAGCACATGTTTCTTCTTTCAGTCTTTGCACAAGTCTTTGAGATCGCACCTCTAGTTGCTCCGTGAGACAGGACACAGACAGCTTCATGAGATGACCCAACTTCACACAGCCCACTTCTCTCATCTTAGATCTCAGCGTAACAGACGAGAGCAGCTGTGTCGAGAAGAAACTGTTTTCAAACAGAGGTTCTTCAAAAACCCACATCCCAGGTTTCACATCCTTTCTTCTCTCAAAGGTGAGGATCTGCCAAGCATTTAAAACTGATTGGTAAAAACGTGGGAGACCTGTTAAGTCCAAAGATCCTTGGCGCAGCAGGAAAAGATGTTTATCATAGCCAAGACGGCCTGCTTTCCTTAGCAGAAGACGTGCAGTATCTAGCCACGGTAGTCCAACACCATATAGTAGTTTCTGCAATGTTTGAAGCCGGAAAGCTGTGATCCGTGAGGTTATGTCTATGAGTCCTTGACCTCCCTCCTGTACTGGCAGGTACAAGGCTGCAGCTTTCACCCAATGTCGTCCAGACCAGAAGAAGTCCACTAGAGTCCTTTGGATATCTCTTATAAGACAAGATGGTGGTGTGAGTACAGTCAGTTTATGCCAGAGGGCCGAAGCAACCAAGTTATTTGCAACCAGAACCCTCCCCCTGTAAGACAGCTGAGGCAGCAGCCATTTCCATCTAGATAATCTGGCACACACTCTCTCCGTAACACCTTCCCAATTTTTCTCCACAAAGGTATCTGTCCCCAAAAAAACACCCAAGAATTTTAAACCTTGGTCAACCCATCTGATATTGCCCGGTAATATTGGCAAATTGTTATTTGTCCATGGGCCAAGTTTTAACGCAGAACTTTTTTCCCAGTTCACTTTAGCGGATGACGCTTTTTCATAAAGGTCCAAACAGTGTATCAGAGCTGTAACATCATTCTGGTTCTTAATGAAAATGTTTACATCATCAGCATAAGCTGAAACTACTAAACCTGTATGAAAAGACAAACCTGGAAAAATAATACCAGTAAGAGTGGAACGGACCTTGTGCAAAAGTGGTTCAACAGCAATCGAATACAACTGTCCAGAAATAGGGCACCCTTGTCGAATGCCTCTCTGCACCTTGACAGGACAACTTAGGCCTCCCCCTACTTTAACAACAGAAGACACTTCATTATATAACAAACCCAATAAAGAAATAAAACCTTCACCAAACCCAAAAGCTCTTAGCACAGAAAAAAGAAAACAATGATCAACCCTATCAAAGGCCTTCTCCTGATCTAAAGAAATAATACCCACATCAATTTCATAAAGTTTACAAATGTCAAACATGTCTCTAAAAAGAAAAAGATTGTCCATGATAGATCTGTCAGGTACACAGTATGATTGATCTCTGTGTATGATAAACTCAAGAACATTCTTCAGCCTATTGGAGAGTACTTTAGAAAATAACTTATAGTCCGCACAGAGAAGGGAGACAGGTCTCCAGTTCCTTAACAAGGTCAAGTCCCCTTTTTTGGGGATTAGGGAAAGAACAGCTTGTCGGCAGGATGATGGCAATATACCTGCTAATGTGCACTCCTGAAGCACCTCCCACAAGTCTTCTCCCAACAGAGTCCAAAAATGTTAATAAAAGTTTGTAGATATACCATCCAGACCTGGGGCCTCATGTATCAACCGTGCGTGCGCACAAAAAACTTGCTTACGTCACTATCCACGCAAAACCCCGTATGTATCAAAACTGAACTGAACGTGAATATATGCGCATCCAGGTACATTTCCACGCAAGCTCCCGAGCAGGCGTACGCACGTTTCTGTGGTACTTGTTCCTTTGGCGACACTTACAGGTGATTCAGAGAAACTGAAGCCCCACAGTCTGTGGTTGACTTTAAGAGCGGCTTGAAGACCTTTCTTTTCAACCGAGCATACTCTACCTTCTCATGATTCTACTTTTGATCATAGCTGATACTGTTGTTGATTTTAATTGTTTATTAAATGTTTTATTGACATTTAATTCTGTTGCACCTTGTAGCACTTTGAGATTTTCATTAATGAAAAGTGCGTTATAAATTGAATTCATTATTATTATTATTATTATTATTATTAACTGTTCATGATGTGAAAATGATTAATATTCCCACCAAACACACGATTAACAAGTATTACATCCACATGACGCAGTTAAATAAAGCACGCGCAAAGTTGTGCCAAAAATAAATTTAACAGGAACGGATTCATTCAGCCTTACTGGAGGTTATAATAAATAGTGTAACACGCAGATCATTTATTTATAAACAGATATAATTTTCTGATCTGGGATATGGCTTATCAGCCGTTTTCAGAAATAATCATTTTTCAGTTTGGCACTGCTGCGCTCTGGAGCAACACAGGTGCAACACGTGCATCACGCGTGCAGAAGCAGCGATCAAACTGTTCCACAGGAGCTTTCCTGAGGGAGCTGCAGGCCGATCAGGGCTGTCCAGTCCACACAAAGCCGATTCATGTCCAATAGAATGGTCTCATCTATATGATTCCAAAGGCTGAGTGGTCGCGGTTTGGAGCGCGCGCGCACCTACACGGCAGTGGAGGTGATTAATAATCTGCGTTTATTGTAGATTTCTCCAAAATGACACGTGAAAGTACACCATATATAACTTGTAGGAGAGTGAAAGCTTCACAGACAAACAGATGCGCACAAGGCTGCGGGGCGCGCTGCGTTTGGAGACTCCAACATCATGTCATGTCATGAAAACTCTCCACTGAGACGCAGAGACTCGTTTCTTCATATCATCTATTAAATAAACAAAGATCTATGTTCAACCAAACATCCAAGTTCCTCTGTGTTTACAGTAATTATGGTAATAAACTCGTGCGCAAAGTTAATATTTTCACTCAGAATGAATGGATGAGCCGTTGCGCACCAAAGCAGGGTGCGCGCACACACAAATACCGACACACAATCACTCGTTCTTTGCGTGATAAACACATTTTATTACTATTCTTACTTAGGATTATTTTCCTCACTCATATTATATTAAATTCATTATTTTCCTGAATCTAGAAATGATTTCTGATCGCGCAGGGATCAAACAAACATGTCCTTCACACATGCAGGAAGTAATTTGCATCTGTTTAACATATGTAAATGAAGGCGTGTCAGGGGAGGTGTCTCACGTGCGCTCAGTTCCACGTTGATTGTGATGTACAAAAGGAATGTGCGTGGATTCCGGTGTACGCACAGTTTGATACATCTGGATTTTTTTGTGCGTAGGCAGATTTCTGGATTTGACCGTGCGGCACTTTTCAGTAAGAAATCCACGCAAGTCTTTGTACATGAGGCCCCTGGAGCCTTGCCAGGAGCCATTTGTCCAACAGCAGTAGTAAGTTCTTCCATTGAAACTCCCACATCCAAAATTTCCCGATCTGCATCATCAAGCTGAGGAAGACCATCCAGCAGGGCATCCATACAGCTCCTGTTGCAGTTCTGCTTCTTAAATAGGTCAGTGTAGAATTCCACAGCAATGTCCTTCATGGCACTGGGATCAGTGGTCATAGTCCCATCTGGAAACCGAAGACAAAACATCTGTTTTGTCTGACTGACGGTCCTCTCTAAATTAAAAAAGAAAGATGTAGGGGCATCCATATCCTTAGCCATAACAAACCTTGACCGAACTAACGCCCCTTTTGCCCTTTCATGTAAAAAACAACTTAGCTGATCTTTCTTTTTTTTAAGTTGGTCATCATAAATAACATTAGTGAATATATTGCTTTCTAACTGTTTAATTTCATTTTCTAGATTCTGAATCACATTTTTAATTTTAACCGTAGAATGACTCGTGTATTGTTGACAAAAAACTCTTATCTGAGCCTTTCCTACCCCCCACCATTCACTTAAGGATGTAAATTCTGATTTTCTAGCCGTCCATAACTGCCAAAAATTATTAAAACTTTGGCAAAAAAAAGTGTCTTGAAGTAACTTGGTGTTGAAGTGCCAATAAGATCTGCATTTAGTAGTGTTTGCTAAAAGAAAATCAAAGTAAACTAAATGATGATCAGAAAAACAAACTGGACTAATTAAACAACCGGACAGTCTATTTCTATGATTGTTGGAAATATAAAATCTGTCCAACCGAGCCCCACTCACTGTCCCATCCTTCAGTTTAACCCATGTATACTGTTTGCTTTGAGGATGTTTAATCCTCCACGCATCAACTAAATTAAACTCTGATATTGTGGTGGACCACTAGGGGGCTCTACTCACACCCAGTGGACCCAAGGTGTTAAGGATGCTTTTATTGTGAAAGGTCCAGAGGACCGGATGTTATGTTGGTATATAAGGCGGTGTTGGGTGGTTTTCCCGCCAGTTGAAAGTAGGAGTGAATAAAGTGAAGACCTGCATCCCGTCTCCTGTGTCGTCTCTTCACCACCTCCTACAATTGGTGACCCTCGTGAGCTGAATATGTCGACGCATGAAGCTACAGCCAGCTCCCTTCAGCTGTCCCCTGTGGTGGAACCCCCACAGGCGGCCTCGCTCGCTTTTGCGGTGTCCGCCAGGATGCCGGACTTCTGGCTGAACGCCGCTCCGGCGTGGTTTGCTCACGTCGAATCGCAGTTCGTCCTTCGCGGGATTTCTTCAGACGACACCAAATACCACCATGTGGTCGCGGCGCTGGACCCACGGTCAGCCCAGCGGGTAATGAGCCTGCTCGAGGACCCTCCTGCACAAGGAAAATACGCCGCACTCAAGGAGCTCCTTCTGCAGCGTTATACGCTTTCAGACGCGGAGCGCGCGGAGAAACTGTTTTCCTTCCCCGGTTTGGGCGATGGCACAGCTCTGGAGCTAGTGGAAGGCATGTTAGCCTTGCGGGGCTCAGGCGACTGCGAGTTCCTTTTCCGCCACCTTCTCCTCCGCAAGTTTCCAGCACCAGTGCGTAATGTCCTGGCAAACTCCCCGCTTCTGCAGCAGAAGAATTACCGCGCGCTGGCCGGAGAAGCTGACCGCATTCTTCTAACGACAAGGACCTTCGAAGTCCAGATGGCGGCCCACGGATCTCCAGCAGCGCCCGAGTTTCAAGCAACGCCCTCAGCGCCGGACGAGCCATCGGTGGTAGCAGGGGTCGCTACCCGCAGGCGGACAGGAGCCACCTTTTGTTTCTTCCACCAACGTTTTGGCGCCAAAGCACGAAGGTGCGTCCCGCCGTGCAGCTACAAGCCTCAGGGAAACGACAACGCCAACGCACGCTAGCAGCCGCGGCCGTTGGCGACAAGGAAAGGCTGCTTTTCATCGAAGACTCGAGGTCGGGGAGGCGGTTCCTGGTGGACTCTGGTTCGCAGAAGAGCCTTGTTCCCCCGTCTGGCTCCGACACGTTGGCTGAAGGCTGCGGGCCGCAGCTAACCGCGGCTAACGGCTCACCCATCAAGACGTTTGGTGAAAGGTTGGTGACTGTTCGTTTCCATGAACGAGACTTCCAGTGGAACTTTGTGGTAGCTGCTAGCTCAGTCCCTATTTTAGGGGCTGATTTTCTTTGTGCTCACGGGCTCCTGGTTGATATGGCTAACAGGCGTTTAATAGACGCTGTGTCGTTCTCGTCACTGCCTTGTGAGACGCGAGGAGCTGGGCCTTTAATGCACGCTAACTTTTTAGCTTCGGGTAATGTGTTTCAGCGTTTATTGTCTGAGTTTCCCTCGCTGACTGTTCCTAACTTTGCCAACACAAACACAAAGCATGGGGTTGAACATTATATTCCCACAACAGGCCCCCCGGTGTTCGCACGTGCACGCCGCCTCGATGCTACTAAGCTAGCAATAGCACAGGAAGAGTTTGCTAACATGGAGCATTTAGGCATCGTGCAGCGCTCAAACAGCCCGTGGGCCTCCCCCCTGCACATGGTGCCCAAAGCAGACGGCAAATGGCGACCATGTGGGGATTTCCGCCGCCTTAATAACATCACGGAGAACGATCGTTACCCCATCCCCCACATCCAGGATTTTTCAGTGCACCTGGCTGGGACCTCCATTTTTTCTAAAGTAGATTTAGTACGCGGGTACCACCAGGTTCCTGTGCATGTGGAGGATGTCCCTAAGACCGCTGTGATCACGCCTTTCGGCCTGTTTGAGTTTTTGCGCATGCCTTTTGGTCTTAAAGGTGCAGCACAAACATTTCAGCGGTTGATGGATTCAGTCCTAAGGGGTCTGTCATTCGTATTTGTGTATCTGGACGACATCCTGGTGGCTAGCAGCTCAGCTGACCAGCACATGTCCCACCTCCGTGAGGTTTTTCAGCGCCTAGCAGCACATGGCCTGATTGTAAATACAGCAAAATGCCAGTTTGGGCTGCCAGTCATTGATTTTTTGGGCCACCGCATTTCTGCCAGTGGTGCTGTCCCGTTACCAAACAAAGTGCAGGCGGTGTCAGATTTTCCACAACCCCAGTCTGTTAAAGCGCTACAAGAATTTTTGGGAATGGTTAATTTCTATAACCGGTTCCTCCCCAGGGCAGCACAACTGCTGCGCCCGCTCTATGGAGCGCTGAAAAAGAAAAAGCCCAACGACAGTGTTGACTGGACACCAGAACGCCTACAGGCATTTGGTGATGCTAAAGCTGCACTGGCCACTGCTGCCCTTCTGGCCCACCCATCCCCGGCGGCACAAATAGCTTTGACAACAGACGCATCTGATGTTGCGGTGGGGGCTGTGTTAGAACAGCAGGTGTCAGGAGTTTGGCAGCCGCTTGCATTTTACAGCCGTACGCTGCGGGACAATGAGCTTAAATACAGTGTTTTTGACAGGGAGTTGCTGGCGCTTTACCTAGCTACACGCCATTTCAGGTTTTTCCTGGAAGGCCGCCAGTTCACTGCATACGTTGACCACAAACCCTTGGTGTTTGCTATGTCGAAAATTTCTGACCCCTGGTCTGCCCGCCAGCAACGCCACCTCGCAGCGGTGTCTGAATTTACTACAGACATTCAGCATGTGGCTGGAAAGTCCAACGTGGTGGCCGACTGTCTCTCCCGGGTGCTGATCTCCCCCGTGTACGTGGGCATCGATTTTTCTGCCATGGCTGCGGACCAACGTAGCGACGCAGAAATACTCGAGCTCCAGTCCGGGCCCACGGGCCTCGAGTTGGAGGAACGGCAGGTGGATGACGGAGGTCCTCTCCTGCTCTGTGACGTTTCTACTGGCAGGCCCCGCCCCCTGGTTCCAGTTTCATGGCAACGCCGCGTTTTTGACTCCTTGCATTCCCTTTCTCACCCAGGTGTTAGAGCATCGGTGAAACTGGTCAGCTCAAAGTTTGTTTGGCCCGGTCTGCGTAAAGCGGTTAAGGAGTGGGCAGCAGCGTGTGTCCCATGTCAGCGTGCTAAGGTTGACAGGCACACCAAAGCACCTTTGGAACCTTTCCCTATCCCTAGTCGGCGGTTTGACCATGTGCACGTGGACCTGGTGGGCCCTCTGCCTCCATCACAAGGTTTTACTCATCTGCTGACTATGATAGATCGGACCACCAGGTGGCCTGAGGTGGTTCCTCTGACATCCACAACGGCTGCAGTGGTGGCCCGGGCATTTTTGTCTACCTGGGTTGCACGTTTTGGCCCCCCTTCAGACATTACATCAGACAGGGGCCCGCAGTTTGTTTCTGAGCTTTGGTCTACCATGGCCAAGGGCCTGGGGACGAACGTTCACAGGACCACAGCTTACAACCCTCAAGCTAATGGTTTGTGTGAACGGTTTCACAGGTCATTGAAAGCTGCACTGCGCGCTGCATTGACCGGTGACAACTGGATTGACCGTCTTCCCTGGGTTTTGTTGGGTTTACGTACCGCATCCAAAGAGGACCTGAACTCTTCCCCGGCTGAACTGGTTTTCGGTCAGCCTGTGCGCGTCCCCGGTGAGTTTTTACCTGAGGTACCCTCACCACAGTTCGCTCCGCCGTTGCAACATTTTTCGTCTCAGGAGGACTCCGTTCGTGTCCCTGGCCCGGTACACCATTGTTTACCTCAGTCATTTGTCCCTAAGAGTCTGGAGTCCTCTAAATTTGTTTTTGTCAAACACAATGCACACAGGACACCACTACAGCCTGTGTATGATGGACCGTTTCGGGTTCTTCAGCCAGGTCCAAAACATTTCCTTTTAGATTTAGGGGGTCGTACTGAGACTGTCTGTATTGATAGGCTTAAACCAGCTCATGTTATGTCAGATGATCAGGTTGTTACGGCCCAGGCTCCTCGCAGGGGCAGACCTCCATCCACGTTGCTAACGGATTGCTGCCCTCCTTCCAGAGACTCTCAACAACCATTGGAGCCCGAATCTTCTGCAGCCCCTCCTCGTCACCCCCCGCTTCATCGAACTGGTTCTGCGGGGCCCAGGTTCAGCCGTTCTGGGCGTTTAATCAAACCTAAAATGCGGGACTAGTGATGGACCTTACTGGGTGTTCTGGGGGGGCGTGTGTGGTGGACCACTAGGGGGCTCTACTCACACCCAGTGGACCCAAGGTGTTAAGGATGCTTTTATTGTGAAAGGTCCAGAGGACCGGATGTTATGTTGGTATATAAGGCGGTGTTGGGTGGTTTTCCCGCCAGTTGAAAGTAGGAGTAATTAAAGTGAAGACCTGCATCCCGTCTCCTGTGTCGTCTCTTCACCACCTCCTACAATATCACCTGACCCAATTTAGAGGATGATGGAAGATGAGGTTCTTCTCCCGTTCTGTCAATAGTAAAACTTATTGTGCAGTTCCAGTCACCTCCCATCACAACACATTCATTTTGATTAGACTGTTGCAAGGCATTGTGTATTTTTTCAAAAGTTTCCATCCTGTTACCTCCTTGATTAGGTGCATAAACATTAATAAACCGAAAAAAGAAACTTTCTATTTTTACCCTGGCCTCTAGGACCCTGCCTGGAACTAGCTCAGTACAAGAAATGATATTAACATCCAGATGTGGTGAAAATAAAATTGCTACACCAGCAGATGACCTGGTCCCATGGGACAAAAAATATTTCCCTTTCCAACTCATGCCCCATTCTACTTCGTTTTCACGATCTGTATGCGTCTCTTGTAAAAACACTACATCAAGCTTCTTCTGACTGATCATCTCTAAACTAACCATCCTTTTCTGTGGATCCCTCCCCCCGTTGATGTTTAATGACCCCACCCTGATACTATGCATAAGGGTGAAAAGAAGGGAGAAGACAGGCAAAGACAGTAAAAAGAAGATCACCCAGTGGTCAAACATCTTCTCATTTCTGATCTTTTATCCGTTTTGTACTTTTCGCTTTATTTGCTAATATCTGTTTCCGGACGTTTGTCATGTGCTTTTTTAAACGGAAACGTTTCTTTTCATCAAGCAGATCACAATCCACTGTTTTCTGCACCATTCGTGCACTCTTGACAAACTTTTCCCCATCGGGAAAAAAATCAAGAATTTTAACTTGTGTGCCGTAAGTTTCATCAAGAAAACTATTGATTTCCTCCAGAGTGTACAAATCACTACTGGATGTTTGAGAATCAGCGATAGAAATATTGTCTGAGTCACTGTCATCCTCCATGTCAGCTGCGTCTGCAGCCCCAGCCGCGCGCGGGGCCACCGCGCCCCCACCTGTGGGTGGGGCCACCGTGGGCAGCACGTTGGCACAACTGGTAGAGCTGCTGCCTCTCAGCGAGAAGGTTGCCGGTTCAAATCCCGGTCCGGGGCCTTTCTGGGTGGAGTTTGCATGTTACCATACCATTTTATTTATAAAGCACTTTAAACAGGAACAAGTCCACCAAAGTGCTGGACAAACAAACACGCAACAGGCAACACATACAATGAAGTACAACACGAAAAACATAAAAACATTGCAGATCATAAATCAAACGATGTTCTCCCCGTGCATGCGTGGGTTTCCTCCGGGTACTCCGGTTTCCTCCCACAGACCAAAAAACATGCTTGTTAGGCTGATTGGTGACTCTAAATTGACCCTAGGTGTGAGTGTGAGAGTGGATGGTTGTTTGGTGTGAGTGAGACAAGTCTCTCTTGTAAATGAGTCCCCGTGACTCAACGAGGCTAGCCTGTATAAATAAAGGTTGAATGAATGAATGAATGAATGCTTCCCTCCCCGACATCTGACACAGCTGATGGGGGGACTACCCCCTCCTCCTCCTCCTCCTGTGTTGTCGGAGGAGCAGCGTCTGTCTGTGATGCCTCTACGTTTAAATCCATCTGCTCTTCCGTGTTTTTGTGCGGACAAGCAGAGCGTTTATGCCCAACATCCCCACACTCAAAACATTTCATGTGTCCTGTGCTCGCGTAAACCATGTACGATCCTTCTCCATATCTAACTCTGAACGACACGTCCAGTGTGGCAGAGTTTAGGAACATAAACACCTGTCTCCTGAATGACTGGACATGTTTCAATTTATCATTCTTACAGCCCAAACCCACAGTTCTGAAACCACTGGCTAGTTTCCCAAAACGCTGGAGCTCTTTCTCCAAACAGTCATTAGGAATGAAAGGCGGCACACCTGAGACAGTGACGCGGGAGGAGGGCACTGCGAGTGGCGACACCTGCAGATACTCTCCATCAACTGTCACCCCACTGATAATCAGCTGAGTCACGAAATGCTCCTCTTTCAAAAATATTACCACACCTTTATTCATTCTTGATGCATAAATTAAATTTATATGACACAATCTCACCAACAGCCAGGAGAACTGTCTCAACTGGAACTGAAGGATCAGGTTGAATCCTAACCCCATTCCTTAACGAGAGGGGTGACGCCCCTGAGGACGCCATCCCCTCAAACAATCAGCGCTGTAAACTCAACAAATGACACCAAGATGTAGAAACTGTGTAAATAAGAAATGTAAGAAAACCAGCATGAAAGTAAAGATCAGAAAAGCTCTTCAGAAAACAACTCTTCCACTCTATCACTCACTCCGTTCAGACTCACCACACGCCACCACCGACCAACTCCCAGCATGCAGTGCTAGTTTTATTTGTCCCCGTAGGGAAATTAGTTTGCAACATTGTCAGCAGGCATTGACATAAAGGACATACTTATACAAACATGACATTAACATCCATCATTACAGCAAAGACATTTGTGCTCAGTAAGTCATGAAATCTTAGTATTATTTATCGATTTAATTGCTTGTGGTATGAAAGAAAATTTTGTTCTGTTTCTTGAGAATAAAGGAAGGCCGTACCTTCGCCCTAATTTATTAGACAAAATTAACTTATTTATTAGACAAAATTAACTTAACATGTTGCTTTGCAGTATTATATATATATTTTTTAAAACAACAAGGGGTATTTTTACTGAAATTACTTTATTTAGTAAAGTATTCAGTCTCCAAGTATATAAAAAATATATATATATTCATTCATTCATTCATTCATTCAACCTTTATTTATACAGGCTAGCCTCGTTGAGTCATATATATATATGTTTATGTTGTTTATGTTTATTAAATTTGTTCATTTTTTTACAAAAGAAACAATACAAGGCAATCTCATAATGATAGTGTACAAAATGTAAAAAAATGAAAGGTGGCAGAAAGAAGAATAAATCTTATTATATCTGCCCCTTATCTCCAACAATCAGATTAAACAACAGTAGTCAAACCATGTAAACAATAATAATCTTCAACCAACTTTTTCCAACAATCAGGTTAAACAATAATATTCTTCAACCAACAGTACAAAATGACTAACTCTTTCTAATTTTCTAACTAATACTAATACAGTACAAAATGATTAACTCTTTCTAGTTTTCTAACTAATACTAATACAGTACAAACTGACTAACACTTTCTAATTTTCTAACTAATGCAATACACATTACGTTATTTCACATATATTTTTTTAACATATTTGTTTTGATCATTTTTTTAAATGTAAACACTGACTTGGCATTTTTAACTACATTCTCCAAGCCATTCCATAATCTAATTCCCTGAATTGAGGTAGAACGTCCCTTCAAACTGGTTCTGAATTGTGGTTTTACAAACAACTCTGTTCCCTTAAGATTATAACAACTTTGTCTTTTAACAAAGTGCATTTGGATATTTAAAGGTAATGCATTATTTTGAGCTCTATACATAACTGATAAAATATTATAGTCTACCAAATCATGGAACTTCAGTAATTTTAGTTGATAAAATAATGTACTTGATGGATGACGGTAATGCTTTCTAGTGATAATTCTTACAGCTCTTTTCTGTAATACAAAAATAGGCTTTGTGATTGTTTTACACGCATTCCCCCAAACATCAATACAATAGATTAAGTGTGGAACAATGATTGTGTTATACAACAAATACAGAGCCTTATCATTCAATAGGTCTCTGACTTTGTACAGTACTGCTATCGATTTAGCTATTTTTATTCTTACAGAATTTATGTGTTGTTTCCATGTCAGTTTGTCATCAATGATAACACCCAAAAACTTCACCTCACTCACTCTACAAATCTCAACATCCTCAATTTTGAGTGGAACATCAACAGTTTTCTTTCTATTACCGAATATCATGTAATTAGTTTTCTCTAGATTTAATGATAATTTATTTATTTTAAACCAAGTTTGTATCTTTATAAATTCTGTTTTTATCAATTCTAACATTTGTTCTATATCTTCACCTGAACAGAAAAAAGTGGTATCATCTGCGAAAAGTACACATTTAAGGAGTCCTGACACATTTACCAAGTCATTCACATATAAAATAAAAAGCTTTGGTCCAAGTACAGAGCCTTGGGGAACTCCACATGTGATATTACAGAGGTCAGATCTTACATCATTTATTTGTACAAATTGTTTCCTATTTTTTAAGTAGCTAGATACCCACTGTAATGCTGGTCCTCTAATACCATATTTGTTCAGTTTTTCAAGGAGAATTGTGTGATCAATAGTATCGAATGCTTTTTTTAAATCAACAAAGATACTGATACAGTGTTGTTTTTGATCGACAGCAGTAGTTATTTGTTCCATTAATTCCATGAGAGCCATTGATGTAGAGTTTTTTGATCTAAACCCATACTGACTGCTGCTTAGAATATTTTGTTTATCTATAAATTGGTCTAGTCTGTTTACAAATAGTTTTTCAAGAATTTTTGAAAACTGTGGTAACAAGGATATAGGTCTATAATTGTTGAATACACATTTATCACCATTTTTAAAAAGAGGAACGACCTTAGCTACTTTCATATTATCTGGAAAAATTCCTGTTGAAAATGATAAGTTACATATGTATGTGAACGGCTCAATAACATGGCTCATTATGTCCTTTACAAACATCATATCCATGTCCACCCAGTCTTTCGATCTCTTGTCTGTAAGATGTTTTACTACATTCATTATTTCCTCTTTGTTAGTTCCATTTAGGAAAATACTATTTGCACAACCTGTAATTGAGTGGATCATATTTTTATCTACTTTTGGTATCTTAGCTGCAAGGCTTGATCCAACATTCACGAAATATTGATTAAATCCATTTACAATTTCATTTTCATCATGAACTTCATCGTTGTCTTTTACAAAATATTTTGAAATACCAGTTTTTGCTTTATGATTCTTCAGTACACCATTCATTACTCGCCATGTTGCTTTCATATCACCATTAGTTTTATCTAATAATTTACTATAATATTCTTTCTTATGTTTCCTTATAATCCCTACTAATTTATTTTTATACTTTTTATATTTTTCTTCTGCGCTCTGACTTCGCAATTTCAAGAAACATGAATACAAATAATTCTTTTTTTTACATGCATTTCTTAACCCTTTTGTCATCCATGGTTGATCATTTGTATTTCTCTTTGTGTAATTTGTTTGCACACAATTCTTTTCATACAGGGTTTCCAAGATATTCATAAACTCATCATATGCCCTGTTCGCATCATCAACATACACATCATTCCAGTCTTGTTTATCCAGATCCTCTTTCAATTTTTCCAAAACTTTTTTTGATGTGTTTATGATTTTTTTCTTCGTTGTGTCTGCTTTTGTGATTTTTTGATCATTTTTAAAGATTGTGAAAACTGGTAAATGATCACTTAAGTCGGTCGTTAAGATACCACCAATTACATCCCCATTTGTTATATTTGTGAAAATATTATCAATTATTGTGGCACTATGAGTTGTAATTCTTGTTGGCTTTGATATCAATGGATACATATTTAAACTGTACATTGAGTTTATAAATGTGCTTATGTTATTTGAATCTGTTTTATTTCCCATATCAATGTTAAAGTCTCCACACAAGAAAATATTTTTATTAAAACTTTTCTCCATTAGTTCCAAGATTTTATCAGTGAATATTTCTATATTTGCTCCTGGTGATCTATATACACAACTTATTATTATGTTTTTATCGTTTTTGTTTATAATTTCTATTGTTATCATTTCCATAATATTATCAACTATTATTGACATTTCATTATTTAATTTACATTTTATTTCATTATTGACAAATAGTGCGACACCACCACCTCTTTTATTATTTCTGTTCATATGATATAATTCATACCCCTCGATGTGAATATTACTAGTGTTATCATCATTAAGCCATGTCTCTGACAACGCTATTATCGTAAAAGTTCTATTTAATTGTTTTAAGTAATCTGTTATTTTGGATATGTTTGCATTTATACTTCTGCTATTAAAGTGAATAATGGAGAGAACTCCATTTGATATATTGATGTCATTAAACTGCTCTTCATTATAATATTCGCTATCATTTATTACAGGAAAAAAATTTGCATCAATCACATTTTCAACATTATATATTTTAGGTTCTGAGTCTTCGTATGTTGTCATGTTCTAATGTATTTGTTCATTTCACCGTATATTTTATCCATTTTGATTGTGAGTTGTTTCATTGATTTGTAATTTTTCATCTCTTGAATTCATCCAGATCCGTCAGCTCTTTTATCATTTTAGGCTGAGACCCTTCCTTTGCTTTGATAAAGACGTATCCATTTCTAGTCCATGTTGATGCTATTTTTTTTTCTTTGTTTTTTAACCACCTTGCTTCTTTTGCAATTTTTCCATTTTTTTTGGTAAGATGTTCATTTATGTAAACGTCTGATCCCTTCAGATTTGTTCTCTTTTGCATAACATAGTTTTTAGTATTCCTGCCAATGAACTTAACGACCACTGACGGTTTGAATCTTGATGAATTACTGGGCAGGGTGTGACAGAATGAAATGTCCTCATGGCTTATGTTAATGTTCTTTTCCTGTAAGAAATTAACTACAAGTTCATCCAGAGTCTCTTGTTCTTCCTGAGATTCATGTGAATGAACATCAAGTCCTGAGATGACCACGTTGTCTTGCTTTGTAAATTGTTCTAAATCCTCTATTTTTTGTTCTAAATCAGCAATTATCTTGTCTTTGTTAGTTACCAGCTCTTTCAGTTCTCTTATTTCTTTAACCAGCTTGTCCTGGGAAACCATCTTTGCTGTTAAACTTTCTATTTGTCCACTCATAAAGTTGAGTGATTCTTTAAATTCTTGCATTTCTGAGTTGTTTCTCTCCGAGTCTGGTGACTTCTGTCCTCTATTTTTCATATTTACAGAGACTGGTGACTTTGGTCCTTTACCTCTTGTCATACTTACAGAGTTTGTGATCTAGTGGTAGCAGGACTTTGGTTTATTCACTGAACCACGTGGCCATTCCACGAGGCTCACAGGCCTAAAGATGATTGGTGTGGCCCAGCAGTGCAGCACCCAAATTAGCAGTTATTAGTTCAGAACTCACAGTTTCAGCAGCCTGCAGCAATCAGATCC
>JBBPBX010006057.1:53314-69806 GCA_038048925.1 Garcialebias charrua
TTCCATTTGAATTCTCTCCATGTATTAGAATTTGTGGCTAGATGTGCTTCAGTGCATATTTCTTCCCAAGTATCTCCCCTTATTTGTTCCTGCAACTCCGTCTCCCATTTCTGCTTAATATTTGTGGTGTCAGACATACTCATAGATAGAAACAGTTCATATATTTTACTAATTATTTTATTTTTATTTACCTTTCCCTTTTGTATGTCCACTAGGAAATTTTCTATGAGTGTAGGTTCATGAAGATTGATCCAGTTATTGTGTGACATCACAAAGGTTCTAAGTTGTAAATATCTATAGAAGTCCGTCTTAGGGAGACCAAATTCACTCTTCAACTGCTCAAAAGTTTTAAAATTTCCCTCTCTAATTAATTGATGGATATATGTTAGTCCATAATTAGACCAATTTTTAAACCCAGAATCTAAATTATTTGGAGTAAACGTCTTCATAAATCCTATATTTGATAGAAGTGATATCTGTTTTAATAACTTAAACCCTGATTGTATTTTATTCCAGATTTTGAGAGTGTTGTTAGTCCAGATTGAAATTTTCTTTGCAGGTGCATCTAAGAAAGGTAGTGCTTGCAGTGGTACTGAGCACATACTTTCCTCTATTTCCATCCATCGAGAACCTGTACTATTCTGTAGCCAAACTATTAAGGGTTTAAGTTGTGCAGCCCAATAATAATATTTTAAGTTAGGAATTTTGAGACCCCCCTTAGATTTAGGTAACTGTAGGGTTTTTAATCTGATCCTTGGGCGCTTTTTTTGCCATATAAATCCAGTTATCATTTTATCTAAGGTGTCAAAGGTAGGTTTGGGGATCTCCACCGGTAACATCTGGAATAAATAGAGTAGTCTTGGTAAAACGTTCATGTGTATACTTTCAACTCTGCCCAACATAGAGATAGGAAGTGTATCCCACCGCTCCAAATCATTTTTAATAGCTCGAAGTAGTTTGCTATAATTTACCTCATAAAGGTCATCTAGAGAAGGAGGTATATGAATACCCAGATATTTAATACCGTTCTTGGCCCATTTGAATCCACACTGTAATTTTGTAGCCTCTGAAATTGTGCCATTTACATCCATAGCTTCCGTTTTTTCTACATTAATTTTGTAGCCCGAGTAAAATCCATATTTATAGATGATCTCTTTTAGGTAAGGAATTGTTGATGTGGGTTCCGTAAGGTACAGTAATACATCATCGGCATATAATGATATCTTGTGTAGATCTTTGTTGATTTCTATCCCTTTAATATTAAAATCATCTCTAATGATTTGGGCTAACGGTTCAATACTAATGGCAAACAGAAGAGGTGAAAGCGAGCAGCCCTGTCTACACCCCCGTTCTAGTGGGAATCTATCGGACCTAAAGCCATTAACTTTGACTGCTGCCTGTGGAGAAGAGTAAAGTGTTTGCACCCAATCAACAAAATGTGGTCCGAATCCAAAGCTTTTCAAACTATGAATTAGAAATTTCCATGACACTCTGTCAAACGCCTTTTGAGCATCTAACGATATAATTACTGAATCCTCCTTCCTTTCTTTTTGTATAGTTATTAAATTTAATAAACGTCTTAGATTGTCAGTATAGTATCTGCCTGCAATAAATCCTGTCTGATCAGGATGTATAATTTGTGTGATAAATTTGTTAAGTCTTCTTGCAAGAATTGCTGTAAGTATACGTAGGTCTGTGTTCAGCAGTGATATAGGTCTATAGGATTGTAAGTCTGTAGGATCCTTGCCCTCTTTGAGAATTACAACAATAGTAGCATCTGTCCAGGATGGTGCCAAGGTTTTGGATTTTAGAGCATAATGGTATGCTTTTAACAGCAAGGGAGCCACGAGATCTATAAATGTTTTATAGAAATCGTTGGGAAATCCATCTGGTCCTGGACTTTTGTTGTTCTTAAGTGATTTAATTACCTGCTTGATCTCCCACTCCTCAATCGGCTGATCTAATTTCAAAGCTGCTTCATCCGTTAATTGATTCAGTTTTATATTATTTAAAAAATCTATAATCTCTTGGTCATTATTACATGTATCAAAATTGGTATATAATGATTTATAGAATTTTGCAGTCTTGAGTCTTTGTCGTAATGTATTTTGGGGTTTAAAAGCCACTGGGACGTTGTGTTTAGAAAATAAACGTCTCAATGTCTCTGAAACTCCCGCAACATACGGAATGACCACTGGTCTGGGTCTGGGTTCCTTCTTTTCACCTGATGGCTGGCTGGAGTCCTGTTTGGGTTTCTTCTCTGCTTTCAAGAAGGCCCAGTTACTGAGGAAGTCTTTCGGACGAAAGACGAAACGTTTCTACATTTTTTTTTGCTTTGTTTTGTTTTATTTTTTGAATGTCCAGAGGACCAGACTTAGCTTTTTTAGATATAGACATATGCGTTATGATAAAGATCTGTCATCTACCGGCTAACCGCAGGAATGCTTGTTGATGACGTAATCAGTAGGCACCGCTGTTAGATAAACTGGAGCAGCATGGCTGAGAGTGGTGCAAGTGAAGAAGGCAGGAGCAAAGACGTCAATAATATGGACCTGGTTCGGGTTTAAGCAGTCAGACCATGAGCAGAACAATGTCATCTGTAAAGTCTGTGGAGCAACAGTTCCTGCAAAGGGAGGTAATACTAGCAATTTGTTTTACCACCTTAAAACAAAGCATGTGCTTGAATACCAGCAATTCATTCATTCATTCAACCGTTATTTATACAGGCTAGCCTCGTTGAGCCACAGGGACTCATTTACAAGAGGGACCTGTCTCACTCACACCCAGGGTCAATTTAGAGTTACCAATCAGCCTAACATGCATGTTTTTGGACTGTGGGAGGAAACCGGAGCACCCGGAGAAAACCCACGCATGCACGGAGAGAACATGCAAACTCCACCCAGAAAGGCCCCCGGACCGGGATTTGAACCGGGGACCTGCTCGCTGAGAGGCAGCAGCTCTACCAGTTGTGCCACCGTGCTGCCCCAATGCCAAGCGATGCAGAGGACTGCAAGTTCCAGTCAAAATAAAGCAAAGAAAAAGCAAGATTCCACGCAGACATCGATTACGCAAGCATTTTCAAAAGGTTGCCCGTATGATAGAGAGCCAGCGATGGACTGAAATTACCAGAACCGTAACAGAATATCTGTGCAAAGATATGGTTCCATTTCAAACGGTGGAGAAAAGCGGCTTTCGAAGCATGATCAAAACCCTTGATCCACGTTACGTCGTGCCAAGCCGCAAATACTTCACAGAAACAGAAATGCCGAAAATATATAACGAGCTCCGTGAGAAGGTTGAAAATGAGCTTTGTGACGTGAAACATTTTGCAAAAACAACAGACTTGTGGTCGAGTCGCACTATGGAGCCCTATATAAGTCTGACGGTACAGTATTTCGGATGAATAGAAACTTTGCAGGCGGTGTCTGCAGACGTCGTATTTCCCTGCTGAGCAAATAGCTGAAGAGATAGCACAACGACTTAAAGAAGCACTTGAATTGTGGGGTTTTAAAGAAGAAAGTCAAGTGTGCATCACCACAGACAATGGAACAAATATCGTGAAGGCAGTGGCTCTCAATGATTGGTCCAGGTTGCAGTGTTTTGGCCACAGGCTCCACCTCGCCATAGGTAAGTAAAAATAAATAAAATAATAAAAATAAATAAAAATAATAAATTATAAAAAATAATAATAAAATATAAAACATTAACATCACATATTAGTTAATAAAAATATATGCTGAGTTCCATTTTTATTTAAAGATGTACGTTTCCAAGCATTAAAGTTACTGTGTCTGCATATATATAATAAAAACAGGAAGGAACTAATTTTTAACAATTTTATCAACAGAGAAAAGTGTGAAAGATCCCCGGACTGAGCATGCCATACATAGTTCCCATGTGACGTCACATCTGTGGAATTTCCGGGTGGACCCTCCCTCCGAGAGGCAGCGCAGCTGACAGCGCAGTCTAATAGATGTTCATTTTTCACGTTTTTTTTGTGTTAATTTCTAATTAATTGCAATGGTTACTTTGTGTTGGGTCAGTGGGTGTTCCAGTCGGGTAGACGTTTGGGCAATGCGCAGGTTTCACTTAATCCAAAAAAAAAGCAAACGTGAAGGATTTATCTCATCGGAGAAGCTCACAGCAGCTCCATCGCTCTCTGACTGCTCGGATCTGCTCAGAAGACGTCGTGCTTTTGGCCGGTAAGCAAAATATTCTACATAAATCATTTTGTGAAACAATGTTAGAGTACAACTGTCTGTGTGTTATGCCTGGTACCCACTGCCCCCGGTTTCGGGCGGCTGAAGTGGCCGGTTTACATTCAAAGTCTATGAGGAGACGCGTGGAGTCACGGCGAGCCGGGAAGCGGCACGATTCAACTGATCGAAGCGGCGCGGGGGCAGCCTGCACACGCACGCGCGCGTCGAACTGCCAACGCCATAAAATTCGATCTCTGGTGGCTCGACGCGTCCAGCAAACAGTCGAGAGAGCCTCTGCTATCTGATTACACAACCACAACGGGACTTTTTAAACTCACCGGATCGAGCCTCCATGAATTGGAACCAAACTCCGGTAATAAACGTGGCATTTTTACAGTTGCTGCTGACAGGCTGCTGTACTCTCCAGTGTAGATCACCCCAAACATAAAAAAAAACGTTTTATCTCATCAAAGACCGTCGGAGGTGCAGTTAACACAACAACTGAACCCGGAAAACAAGCTAGAGACCCCTCCCTCTGCTACCCCCTAGTGTACGTCATCAGACGGTCTTCAGTGGCCAGTGGGACCATGACCAGCGGCCAAAAGGGGGCGGCAGGCGCGTTTCGAGTTGTGCAGTGGGTACCAGGCATTAGAGCTGTTTTTTTCTTCTTCATTATTTAGCAACACCGTCTTGCATGCTGTGGTTAGCTTAGCATCTCGCTAACGCGACAACGGCCTCCTCACGGTCTCGCCGGCGGCCTCCTCACGGTCTCGCCGGTCCACCGGGACCGGCGGGGAGACCGCCCCAGTGGGGGAAGGAGGACGGGAGCCAAGTCGTGCGGGCGACGCGTCGGCCCCATGGGACGTGCCCCCTCTCAGCTGTGGCGGTCAGTCTCAGCTGTGGAAGAAGACGGCTAAAGTGTTAGCCATCTTGTTAAGCCACTGAGGACCGTATCTTTAGCGATATATGATAAAATGCTGATTTATTAATGTCTCCGCCGCTCTCTGCGGTGCGCGCACAGCTAAATGAGCTCAGACCCATGGTTTGTTTAAAGAAGCAGGAGGCTGTAAAAACACTCAGTTCTGCCGCTTCACGGTTCGTGCTCCACTCCGCTGTTTAAATGGTGAAAAAGATTCGTAGTTCCAACCTTTCGTCGGAATTATTTTCAGCATCGTCTACAAAAATATTTTTTCTGCCCTCATCTGACAATTTAAATCCAAACTAGCTCAGAAAGAACATTGTTTTTCCCCCTCAGCAGCTGCGTCGCTCTTCATATCTGCCGTGTTTACTTGTTGCAGGCAGGAAGGAGGGGGGCGAGTGGGAGCCCGCACGACAGCAGGAGGATACTCGATATAGACGATATAGCCATTATAACCATCGTACATTTGAAATATTGCGATACATCGAATATATTCGATATATCGCCCACCCCTAAGCCGCTTGTGGCGGTTTTTCGGGCTTCTCGCGGACATCGAGTCGCTTATTTGTGCTTGTTTTTCAGTCGAGCAGTAATGCGAGTGGTAGGTAGTTTGTCACGCCCCCTTCCACGTATGTTACGTCAAGGCGGATGTGTTACGTTCAGGTGCAGTTGGCGCAAGCGACAGAGCCGGTAAAACTATATAAGCGCGAGCAATTAATGAGTCAGCATGAGCAGCATACAGACGACTTCTGGTACAAGGAAAGAAGATGATTTCAATGATCTTTTTAAACAGAGTTTTTTTTAAACAGTTTTTTTAAACAGAGTTTTTTTTAACAATTTTTTTAAACATCCATCCATCCATTTTCTTCCGCTTATCCGGGGTCGGGTCGCGGGGGTAGCAGCCTAAGTAGGGAGGCCCAGACTTCCCTCTCCCCAGCCACTTGGAGCAGCTCCTCTGGGGGAATCCCAAGGCGTTCCCAGGCCAGCCGAGAAACATAGTCCCTCCAGCGTGTCCTGGGTCTTCCTCTGGGTCTCCTCCCGGTGGGACATGCCCGGAACACCTCACCAGGGAGGCGTCCAGGAGGCATCCTAACTAGGGGTTGAACGAGTACATAATTTTTAACCTCGACATTAACATAAAAAAACTCGAACGACGCTCGAGTAGCCGATGACGTCACAGTGTCTTACGATGCAAAATAAATAAATAAATATAAATGCCTAAAAACGTCTTTACAAAAAGAAAAAAAAGACCAACAAAGCATTGGGAGCATTTATTATGCTCCTATCATTTATCATACTGCACATAAGTCACAGGAAAAACAAAACTATTAGTTATATTAATAATATTAAAAGTGAAAGTATAAGGCGATGAAAACCGAAACTTAAAAAACAAATGGGGCCACAGCCACACCGTACCACCGCCTGCAGCTGTGCAATTTAGGTTTACTTTTAGAGATTGTGTTTATAGATTTTTGGTAGCTCTAGAGAGATGAATATTTGTTTTTTTTGTTTGTGAAACGAGAGAGAGGAAGCCGTTTCGGCCGTGTTATAATATGGGACCTGCATTGCAACACTGCCCTCTGCTGTCACAATCTACTACAAAGAAAGTCAACACGAAGTAGCGCATTTTATAAAATTATAAACTGTTTTACCTTTTTGACAAGACGGCCTGCTCCATTAACATCCGTGCGCACACAGGAATCCATTTTGTAGCGTCTACTAAAAGCTAAAAGCGCTGTGAAATGTGAAATGTGACGTCACTACGGGACAAAAAAAGCCTCGATAGAAGTCAAAGCACTCGAGCTGTCGAAAACTCGGGTACTCTGTTAATGCACTAATCCTAACCTGATGCCCGAGCCACCTCAACTGGCTCCTCTCGATGTGGAGAAGCAGCGGCTCTACTCCGAGTCCCTCCCGGATGACTGAGCTTCTCACCCTATCTCTAAGGGAGAGTCCAGACACCCTGCGGAGAAAACTCATTTCAGCCGCTTGTATCCGAGATCTCGTTCTTTCGGTCATAACCCAGAGCTCATGACCATAGATGAGGGTAGGAACATAGATCGATCGGTAAATTGAGAGCTTTGCCTTTTGACTCAGCTCTCTCTTCACCACGACAGACCGGTACAGCGCCCGCTTCACTGCGGACGCTGCACCTATCCGCCTATCGATCTCACGCTCCAGTTTTCCCTCATTCGTGAACAAGACCCCGAGATACTTAAACTCCTCCACTTGGGGCAGGACCTCCTCCCCGACCCGGAGAGGGCATGCTACCCTTTTCCGGCTCAAGACCATGGCCTCGGATTTGGAGGAACTGATCCTCATCCCGGCCGCATCACACTCGGCTGCAAACCGCTCCAGCGAAAGCTGTAGATCACGATCTGATGAAGCCAATAGGACCACATCATCTGCAAAAAACAGAGAAGAGATTCTAAGGCCACCAAAACGGATCCTCTCAACACCTTGGCTGCGCCTAGAAATTCTGTCCATAAAAGTTATGAACAGAATCGGTGACAAAGGGCAACCTTGGCGGAGTCCAACTCTCACCGGAAACGAGCCCGACTTACTGCCAGCGATGCGGACCAAGCTCTGACACCGGTCGTACAGGGACCTAACAGCCCATATCAAAGGGCCTGGTACCCCATACTCCCGGAGTACCCCCCACAGAACCCCCCGAGGGACGCGGTCAAATTTTTTTAAACAGAGTTTTTTTAAACAGAGTTTCTTTAAACTGAGTGTTTTAAACAGTTTTAAGAAATCAAAGTTTTTTTCCTGCCTGTATGCTGTTTTTTTTCTACCTGCTTCGTTGAGCATCAGTATAAAGAAAGTTGTTTTGTTGACTTTGCAGTTTAATTTTATCTTTTAATTTGTACACATGACAAACCAGCTGTATAAAAATGCAAAATGTATTTTTATTTTTTAGACTGAATACGTTCTTCAATGTATAATTTTGCTGGTTATATGTAATGCCATAATAAATATGTTTATACTGTTTAAAACTGACTTTTTTTACACAATGGGATGGGTTGCCAGCTGGGCTTTTTTGGGCCTTTTTTGAAAGTGCGAGTCGCTTGTTTGTGCTTGTTTTGAAGGAGCTGATCGCTTCTTTTAGTCTGGAGATCTGGCAACCATGATGCGGCCTTCGAAGCATACAGGCCCTGAATTTAGACACAGCCTTAACTGTCTTCTCTGCTAAGTGTGTAAAACTGTTGTTTTATCCTTGATGACTACTGTAGTTTGACTAGAACATGTCCAAACTGGGTATTATTAAGATTAAAACAACCTCCCGCTTCTTGATCTAATATTTTAGTTCCTAGATCTTGGCTACGTTAGCGCTAGCTTCTGTTAGCATGCTAAGCTACAAACACAGACAAGAGATTTACAAGTTCTTGTTAAGAAGTTAAATCCATTAACTACCTAGAAACCACAGCTAGCTAACATCGTCTGATGCTGAATGAAAACAACAAACCTGAACTCATTTTGTCTCCAACTCGACAGTTCCTCTTCGTAATCTGAGATTATTCCTTCAAAAAGACCCGATATTTCTCCACAGCTTCCTCCAGTCTGTTGGACCCGCTGTCTCCACGGTTTTACACCTCGGTGAAGTTACTTCTAGGTTGGATCTTCAACACATTCGCTCCGTGGATTCAGTGGTGTCTTCGTGCCAGATCTCCGCGTGCTCCCTCCTCCTGAACAGTTTCTCTTAGGGACCGTCAACAAATTACCGAAAAAGTGACAACAAAAACAAAACAACCTACACATCATGTGACCCTCTGAAAAAAACAACAACGCTAAATTGAGCCAGTTTTGAAATATTGTAACATTACTTCTTTTTATAATTATTTTTCATATTTAATTTTTTTTTCAATAGCATGCATCCCTCTCCTGACCTGATTTATCAAATTTATGCTGAATTTGTTTTGCTATACCGGACAAATAATACACAGATATTGATCACATTTCACTGCATTTTCTCACTGCTCAAGCTGCCCAACTTTGGAAGAAGTGCAAGATAATGGATGGATGGATGTGAAGAAAAAAATCCTTGCATTATATGGTCATACACTACAAAGTAATGGAGGCAGGAAACTTGCAGTATATTTGAGTGGAGTTACTGGATCTTTTACATTTCACTGTCACCTAACTCACAAAATCCTCCATTGTTAAAGTAGTTAATTCAAGTAGTAATTTAGGTGATTAGTCTCAATCTGCCTGCATATGAAAGTGTTATTAACACTAAAATGCACATTTATTAGGATGATTTGAAGGTCAAAATATCAAAAACAGAGTTTGTCCAGTTATTAGAACATTTTTGTAGTGGGAAAACTTCAGGGAAACTAACGTGGTCTAAAACAAAACAAAAATTCCTTCTGTGAACAGATGCTCACCAAGGTGTTAGTATAAACATTTCCTTTAGTATAAACATTTCCTTTAGATTTTATACAACAAAAAATAGTTTAATAACTTCAACATATTAAAGTCCACTATGATTTAAATGGGGCAGCACGGTGGTGCAACTGGTAGAGCCACTGCGTCTCAGCAAGCAGGTTCAAACCCCGGTCCGGGGGCCCTTTTGGGTGGAGTTTGCATGTTCTCTCCGTGCATGTGTGGGTTTTCTCTGGGTACTTCGGTTTCCTCCTACTGACCAAAAACATGCATGTTAGGTTGATTGGTGACTAAATTGTTCCTAGGTCTGAGTGAGAGTGAATGGTTGTTTGTCTCTGTAGCCCTGTGATGGACTGGAGACCTGTCCAGGGTGTACCCCATCCTTCGCAGTCATTGCTGGACATGGGCACCTGTGACCCTTGCGACCCAAAATGGAAGAAGCGAGTAAATGTAATGGACAGTTTAAATGACTTATCCAGGCTCAAAGTTTGACAAGAATGAGAAGATGTGCCTAAACCTGATCTGACACCATAAAAACATGGTGTGTTTTACGAACAGGACTTGAATACTGAAGTGCAAATTTTAAAATATTTAGTTTCATAAAAATTTCTCCCCAACAAACTGCAAACAGCATCATCACCAACACATTTAAATTGTTAAACTTAAATGTGGAAAAATATTCAGACTCTAGTTTCTGTGGAAAAATGACATCAGATTACAAATGTAGTGTGCTCCTACAAGAACCCTGCAGATGTTGGATGCTGTCTATCATGGTGCACTAAGATTCATAACTTGCTCTGTTTATCATACCCACCACTGCACCCAGTATTCACTGGTTAACTGGACATCATTAGCTTCACACAGACTCTCCCACTGGTACATTTTCATCTTTCAATCACTTCTTGGTCTGCTACCTTCATTCAGCTCTTCCTACATGTCTCTGCGTGAGTGCAGCTACAGCGTGCGCTCTCACCTGCAGTGTTCCCTCAGTGAGAACTGAACTAGGCAAAAGGACCTTCTCCTACTCTGCTCCTGTTTCCTGGAATATCTTACAAAAAGATCTGAAGCTCTCGACCTTGACCTCTCTAAGTGATTTTAAACATCTGTTGAACTCCTGGCACGGACTAATACAAACATGTTCCTGTTTTTAGTTTTCTACATTCGCCTTATAATCTAGCTGTTTTTGCTACTGTTTTGCCATCTTATTTTAAGATGTTAAAAAAAATAAAAATTCTGTATACCTTTAATAATAGTCTATTGTCGCTATTGTCCACTGTTGTCATCATTCTTTGTTGAAACCAGGTCTCTCTTGTAAAAGAGTCCTCGAGGCTCAATGGGATTAACCTGTCTAAATAAAGGTTGAATGAAAAAGTAGATGTGAGGGATGAAGAAGGGCGATAGTTCCTCCTCACTTTACTACACTTAATTTTTCACTCATTAAACCAGAGCACCAGGTCGGTTTACTGACCAATAACAGATTTATTTATTTATTCACCCTCTAATAATCAGAACTCAGTCACTGAAGTAGTCCATTATTTACAGGGAATTCTGTACCATAAATAAATATTCATCCAAATGAAGAGACCAAACTGTCTTTGAAGTTTAATTACAAAAATAATCAAAAACAAAACACAAACAGTAACAAAGAATAAGAAGTTGAATAATAAACAAGTTGAGGAAATAGTTGTTGAATGAATACTTGGATTTGATTAAGCAATGATTCATCAAGGCAAAATTCTCTTATCTAAAACAAAATGAAGGACCACACTCACCCAGCACACACACTTTTTGCCCCGCTCCCCTCAGGAAGGAGGTTTAGGAGCATTAAGTGTAGAACCACTAGACTGAGGAACAGCTTCTACCCTGAGGCTGTTAGACTCATGAATCTCTAACTCAGTAATAATACAGTATTTTCAATACTGTAATACTGCTTTTTCAAACTGTATATACAGTACTGTATATTTTAATAAATAGATAAATGTACAGTACTGTACAGTCACCAAGCACTTAGCCTATCCTAACACAGTTTTTAAAGATGAAGGAGTCAGTTGAATTGTCTCCCTCCTCCCTGCAGGCTCCATTCCCATAAAGGGAGCTACTTTCACTTTATGTGAAAGGGAGACAATTCAACTCATTCCTTCATCTTTAAAAACTGTGTTAGGATAGGCTAAGTGCTTGGTGACTGTCCAGTACTGTACATGTATTCATTTATTTAAAAAAAAAATAAAAAAACTTTTTTTTTTTTACTATGTGATCCTACTTACGAATTTTTGACATACGAGCACCCCCTAGGGACGGAACTCGCTCGTAAGTCGGGGACTACCTGTAGTTTAGCGCGTGTGTGGATTCTCATGTGCGAGTTTAAATTTGACTTACGTATAAATCTCTCTCCACAAGCCTGACATTCGTAAGGTTTCTGTCCTGTGTGGATTCTCATGTGCGAGTTTAAATTTGACTTGTAGTTAGTTTGATATCCGCAAATCTCACATTTAAATGGCTCCTGTCCAGTGCAGATTGTCATGTGTGAGTTTAAACTTAATTTATGTCTAAATCTCTCTCCACAAACCTGACATTCATAAGGTTTCTGTCCTGTGTGGATTCTTATGTGTGAGTTTAAAGTTGACTTGTGTCTAAATCTCTCTCCACAAGCCTGACATTCATAAGGTTTCTGTCCTGTGTGGATTCTCATGTGCATGTTTATACTTGACTTGAAGTTAGTTTGATATCCGCAAATCTCACATTTAAATGGCTCCTGCCCAGTGCAGATTATCATGTGTGAGTTTAAATTTGACTTATGTCTAAATCTCCCTCCACAAACCTGACATTCATAAGGTTTCTGTCCTGTGTGGACTCTCATGTGCCTGTTTAAATTTGACTTCTTGTCAGTTTGATATCCGCAAATCTCACATTTAAATGGTTTCTCTCCAGTGTGGATTCTCATGTGTGGTTTTAAATGTTCTTTTCTGGTCAATATTTTACCACATTCATCACAACTAAATGATTTTGGTCCTGTCTGGATTTTCCTGTGTGTCTCTACATTTTTCTTCTGACCCAAACAGCTTGAACGTCTTCTTTGTTTGGTTCCTCCCTCAGGGCCTGTATCCAGAATCCAACGGTTTGATTGACAACAACATGTACGACCCCGTGTTCAATGCTAGCTTTAGCCTGTCCAATTCTGAGAAAAACAACCCCGCCTGGTACCTCGGGCAACCCGTGAGTTCTGCTCTTTACTCAATCTTATTTCTAGAGACATAAATTAATATTTCTGATATGAAGTTTTCATGTTTAAAACTGATCGTTAGCTCATATTTTTTTTTAATGGTTTGACTTAAAGTTATCTACAATAAAAGTAAAATGTTGTTTTCATTCATAAAAGTTGATTGTTGATTTTTTATTTAATTGATTATTTAGTTTCCGGTTTGTTTCGGCAGGTTTGGCACACGGCACGGTACCAAGGTCTGAAGTCTGGGACTTTCTTCTGGCCTGGATCAGACGTTAAAATCAATGAAAGTTTTCCCAACATCTACAAACCTTACGATGGGTAAGATGCAACAAAGGATTTTGGAATTCTGCACAGAACAATGTTAGATCTGTGACTTTTTTTTAACTGAGGATGTAGTGTTGATATTGTAGGTTACTGAACTTTAATGTCCTTGATTTCATCCTATTGTTGCAGGGGCTAAGAAAGGTCTGTGTTTCAGACTTTAGACTAGAGCCTTCATGCAGTTATCTTGATGTATTTAAAAAATATTTTAGCCAGAGTTGTTTTAGTGATTTCACTGGTGAAATATTTGTGTTCCACATTGAATCAGGCCATTAATAGTCAGGCGTGTACAGCCTAAATGATGAGGGCTGTGTTCCATATTGATGTGTAATTTCTGGCACTGAGGCATCAACCCTTACCAACACTGTGCTGTGCTAAGGCTTCATTTCCTTCCTTTAGCAGCTGAAGTCACCTTTAAGAAATTCCAAAGTCGAGTAAGACGTGGGTCAGCTTGGTTTATAATCAGCACCACATCTGATTCCGTTGCAAACGATTGTAAGAGAGACTAAGATAAAATAGTTTGCTGACTTTATTTGGAAAAACCACTATTATCCAACAATGTTTTTGCGTCAGCTCTTTGTGTTCCTTAGGCTCAATATTGAGGCCTCTTCAGCTCTCTGTGAAATTTCCTTCACGTCTTTTATTTAATTTTATTATTAATAAGGTTCCATTTTTAGGACCTCTATTGCACATGACCCCTCAATAGACTATATGCCACGGACTTCCGTTCCAGCACTTCCACAGTCATTACCCAGACGGCGCACTTCCAGTTAGCGGGAATGACTCGAACATAAATGAGTAAATACATTTAATAAAACATCTACATACACACCAATAATAACTCTATACACATATAAATCTATATAAATCAATAGCGACGTTACCCCTTCGGATAGCCGCGATCCATTGTCGCCCAAACCCCCCCTCGGCGGGGGAACGGAACAGCTGTACCCACCGGTGGGCAGACACAACGGAACTCACTTGTAGTGCCGGTAGCTCACAGCCGCTTCCCGTTTCAGGTCGTTGTCATGGTCTGCTACTAGGAGCTAACGCTAACAACAACGGCAGTGGATAGGAACCGGAAGTGGCGGATGTGGGTTGCATTTTATCGGAAGTACGTCACAACCCCCCGTGGCATATAGTCTATTGTAGCTCCTTCTGCTGCCTAAAGGACATTCAAGTCGCTTTATCTTGGGGGTCAGTCAGTTGAAACCTTTAGGTTCCCTCAGCAATCGTGTTCCATCTCAACTTTTCAAATGTTTTTTTCTCTTTGTGGGACCCTCCATCCTTGCCGTTCTTATTAGGAGTTCATGTTCTGATGCTGTCCCTGAAATTGTCAAGAAAGCAGTTGTTAACCAGTATTTAAAAGATGAAGCCTGCGTGCTTTTACAAAAAAGTAGAGTTCCAATTGGATCCAACTCAGTCAACGTATGGTTAAACATGACGGTGTTTGAAGTATGCCTCAGCTCAGCACTGACCCAACCACCTGGTCAAACTATATGACCCAATGTCCAGATGACCTGACTGAGCATTATTGGATTTGGTGCCTGGATGATTGAGCATGAACTTTGTTGCCTTGAACCACTTTGGCTGTGGCTGCCTGCCTGGGAGGAGTCGACGGGGGACAGGACGGCCCCCAGAAACCCTCTTATCTCCAGAAAACTGGTTGGTCCACTTAATGAGTGTACTGCTTTGTGGGGAAACAGTTTACTTGGAGTTTAAAAAAACTTTCAATACAGAAACAACTGGACTTATTTGTAACAGAAGACGTTTCGCTCTTCGTCCAAGGAGCTTTCTCAATTCAAAGAGCCGTGAGTGTGGGGTCAGGTTATAAAGGCTGAGTGAGATAAGATACACACATACATATGTAGATTGACAAATCACACCTCACACCTTAAACAGTAGGGGTTTCTTAAGGTCTTTGTTAGTCTAATTCACAGATGAGGCCTCTCTGTTCCCATCAGGTGTGAAAACTGGCTGGGAATCAGTCCTAAAGCTACATTATATGTTTTTAAAAATTGGAATCTGAGACCTCCCCCTCTGTTAAGAGACAGTTTTTTCTCTCTTAACATAAACAGCTTCTTTCAGTTCCCTTTATCAGTCAGGTTCACTCGGTGCAACACTATTGCTATGGGAACGTAATTCATTCACGCCCTTGAAATGCTCAGTAAAATGCATGCTTGTGAGAACTTCTGCCTTCATACATTAGGCATCTTTTGGCTGCTCTCTACTGTGTGTAAAGCCTGAGATACACTGAAGTGTCCTCCGTATACGCGCGTATACGCGCGTATTTTGTGCGTACGTTTTCGCTGCTATACTTCAGAAACTATCAGCTTTCAAACGCTCGCGTTCTCCTTGTTGTAATATGAGCTGCTGCGCACGGAGGGGACTCAACTGAGCTCGCTGATTGGTCACTTGCTGACACGCCTACTGAATTGATTGACAGCCTTCAGTCAGCTGAAAGTGAAACCTCGAGAATGCATCATGAGCAGCTCGCTCAGACTTCTGCGGTGTTCTGATACGGTGTTTCTACTATATATGTTATAAAAAGTTCTCTCAGAAATAAAAATAATAACAGGGAGCGCTTTTCCTGCAGCACACAGCCCACCAGGGAATATTTAAAACATTGCGCACCCAGGTAGGACCTGAATTCATTCATTTCAATCATCGAGTGAACGGAGGAAGAAGCGGTTACTTGACTTTAGGCAAAAAAACAAAAGAAAAGGCCCGATCAGCGATAAAGAAGGGGAATTTATTTAATTTGTGTAACATACAAAACAGTCCGGCGCCGGGGAAGTTTATGTTCAGACACCGCGCATCGCGTATGCGTAGTAAAAAAATACTTTTGCGCGTACGTGCCCTGAGGGGCTACGCGGGGCTACGCTTTTGCCACAGTGTACGTACGCTGCGTATATGCGTATCGTGAGGACGCTCGAGTGTATCTCGGGCTTTAGAGAGGGCAGCCTGAGTGACGTCACATGCAGTAACGTCCAAACTGTAATGTTTTGCAAACGTGTTTGTTGAACTCCAGTTTGCAGCTGCACAGATGTCTGCAACTGGTACGCCCTTGAACAGTGACCACGAGGCGGCCAAGTCTCGAGTGGAGTGGGCAGTGCTTTAAATGGGCAGGAATGCACAGGAACGCAGTTCCACCACTTCTAAAATTTAACCCTGACAGTACCGGGACTTTTTATTAGATTACGGTGTGTTCCGGAACTTATTTTCATCTTCTCCACTTGAAAAAAAAAATGCCCTCAGAAAAAGCCTATTGTTTTTGGCACAAATCGCTTGCCATACATTCAAGTGTATTAGGGATGGTACCATTAGTTGGCGGTAATACACCGGAAGGTTGTAAGCTGCCGTAAAACCTCACAGAAGAAGAAGAAGAAGAAGAAGAAGTACATTCAAGTAGGCATCTCACATGAGAGGAAAAGCGGAAGAAAACAA
>JBBPBX010006058.1:17036-42497 GCA_038048925.1 Garcialebias charrua
TTCCTCAGCAGAGGCCACGCCTCCAGCAAGAATCGGTTCTCTATGGAGAAACTCCAGACCCTAGTCCGAAGCGAAGTGAAGGACAAGGGTCTGGTTTTAACCAGGCTAATAATACTGCAAAGCAACATGTTAAGTTAATTTTGTCAAATAACTTCAAAAAAGGCGTTCAATACAGAACAACTGGACTTTATTTGTAACAAACAAGACGTTTCGCTCATCATCCGATAAGCTTTCTCAATTGGACGTCTTGTTTGTTACAAATAAAGTCCAGTTGTTCTGTATTGAACGCCTTTTTTGATTTTATCATGTCCTGGACGACTGAGAATCTACACCAGCATATGTCAAATAACTGATTTATTTTCTTTTTTTTCTGGGGGGGGGGGTTACACCACGAAATTTATCGTTATCGTCAGAATGCTCTGAAATATCACGATATAATATTTGAGCCATATCGCCCACCCCTACTATCAACAGCCAAGATAACAAACAAAGTGCTAATTAAAGCATGTAAAAAAAATGTAATGCAGTGTTGTGGTCTGGGTTAACAGGCAGCACTTGTGTGTTTACTTCGATGAGAACTTGGAGGAATGACGCAGTGTGAATTTCTGACCCATTAAAGCACAAAAAAAACCATTGTGCAACATTTGCTGAGGGACAGAAGGGTGGACTGTAGAGCTGAGGAGGGGTCAGTGGCCTTGTTCATAACTAACCAATGACCTCATTTACAGCACATAGGGGTCCTGTGTTTTACCTCTCTGATCTGTATCACACAAACCATTCTTCCCTAGGCAGCCTTGGTTGCTTTTTTGTTTTGCTTGCAGCGAGCACAACCGATCAACAGAACAGAAACCAGGGCCATGATCACTGATGTTCTAGCAAACACATTCTTTCCTGTTAGCTATCTATACATTCTGATGTCCGTCTTTCCAGTTTAACATTGTGCAACAGAGGCTCTTTGCCTTGCCAATCAAGGTCTAATCGTATAAAACCATCTACTGTTTGCTCTGTAATCTTTCAACCATTGCACTGAGAACAAACCAGCAGAAGCAGCACCACAAGCACACAAAACAACAGCAACAACAACAAAAAACATGGCAGCCACAAATTAGGTTGTATCACTGTTGCAGAACTCCTGACTTCATTCATGTGTTGCAGTTGGATGTGTTTCACGTGATGATGAATTATGCTAAGCAACCCATGTTTTACATTAAAGTGCAACATTATGGGGCTGACAGCCAGAGCAAAACACAAGTGTGTGACACGTGTAATTGGACTTGAGCTAGACTGTGACGATGCAAAAATACATTTATGTAAAAATCAGCTCTTAGTGTCATTGCTCCAACAAATCTATGCACTTTGGATCATTATAGTTTAAAACAAAATCTGTCCCTATCAGCAGGAAAAATGAGTAGCAGATGATTTCTCCTGCATCTTGCTTCCATGTTACTAAAGATTATTGATATGCTAAGCATGTTTGAGAGAATTTAAAGCTAATTTTGAAATAACAGTTAAAATCCCAAAAGTATTCACTATAATACACAAATAAGTCCTTCTAATAAACAGAAGCAATATAAAAACAGTTAAATGTAGTGTCTTGACAACATTGTGCAGGCTTTTAAAAAGCTAAATGGACTACTGGTAAATGGAACTATCGGTAGGAAAAAATAGAAAATAGATAAGAGAGTGGAATTAAAAAAAAGATAAAATCTACTCTTTTTTTTATTTACAATTTATCAATGCACTTAAATGCCAAACAACATGTGGCAGTATGAAAAATTGTTTAAAAGAACAATAGCAACGATTATAGCAATAAGTTGTTCTTATTTCTGAAAATGTGTTTTAGGTGGCACCTGAACGCATACTGAAAATGTGAACTTAGGTTTAGGTACTATCAGTGTTTCTTAGACAAAAATAGATTACTGTACCGGTAACCTGTGAAGCGTGATTACAACATTTCTTGCTAAAATGCATGCTGGAATATTGTTCCTAAACATATCAAATACCGCAGAACAGTGTGTGCAAGTTTGTCCTGTAACCAAGTGCTGTATTTCTTTAGAGATGTTGAAACTATGATGAAATGTGATGAAGCAATGCAGATACAAAGAAGCGGCTGAGACTGTATAATACCATTATCACTTCTACTGAAAAGTGCAGCACCTGCAAGGTGAGCAGAATAACAATACACTACCAAACAGAAGTTAGAGAAACACACAAAGATCTAGAGGAGGAACTACTTCTATATCTATGCTCTACCTTTACAGTATATATATAATGTAAGGTAAAAAGAACAATAAAGAGGAGCTTAAAAAAACCTGGTAAAAATCTATTTGAGGATAGGTATAGGTTTTGCAGCACAGTGGAGCAACTGGTAGAGCTGTTGCCTCTCAGCAAGCAGGTCACCAGATCAAATCCCGTCCGGACACCTTTCTGGGTGGAGTTTGCATATTCTCTCTTAGAATACGTGGATTTTCTCCAACTACTCTGGTTTCCTCCCACAGATCAAAAACTTGCATGTTAAGATGACTGGTAACTTTAAAATTGTCCCTAGGTGTGAGTGAGAGAGTGAATGGTTGTTTGTCTCATTTGTCTCTGTGTCCCTGTGATGGATTGAAGACCTGTCCTGGGTGTCCCCCCACCTCTCGCACAGTGATGGCTGGATATGGGCACCAGTGACCCCCAGGACACAGAAAGGAAGAAGCAGGTAAAGGTAATGGATGGATGAGTATAGGCAGTATTTCCCCTACTATTATAAAAGGAAGGTGTCCTGCCATCTGAACCCACTGACGTAGCACTTAGCTAGCAGTGCGCAATACAGACACACTAGCTAAAAAGCTACAGAGGTAGCTAGTCCTGGGCAATATCTCAATATTTAAAAAATATCAAGATAATTTCATACTCGATATAAAATTAGACTACATCAACATAAAACAATATACAGTACAGTAGTCCCTCGCTACTTTGCAGTTTATTTTTCACAGACTCTCACTCTATCGTGGTTTTCAAAATAAGATTGGACATGACACACGACAGTCTGATTGATGGATGAGCCGCACGATCAGCATGGAATTTTTATTTTAAATAAATTATTTTAAATTATTGAGCACCGCCTGCACCTCTGTGCAGCTCACACTGCAGGACAAGCTTCTTCCTGCAGCTGAATACCGGTAAATATATGTACTTCATTAGAATCAGACTTTTTAAAGAGCAAGTCAGACTTTCATTGTTTGCTCTGTATGTTTTCTAATTAAATTTTAAGTGCACCGCTGTGTTTTTGGTTTTGTTATGGAGGGGGGGGGGGACTTCAATTTATTTCTGAAACATTTATTTTGTACAGTTACAGCTGTTTAATAAAGATGCCTGTGTAACAATTGGGGATAAGCTTCGACTCTGAAATATATTTTTATTACTTTATGGAAAAAAAAATATTGATATATATCATATATTGCCATTCATCTTAAAATATTGAGATATTAATTTTGGTCCATATCACCATTGGTAGCACTCTGTTTCCCTCATGATGAGCTTTCACCAACTCAACCTCCGTTCGACAACTGTTGGCACAAATAGTGCAGAACACAAATGTTGTCCCCCCCCCCCACCACCTCCATTAGAGATGTGCACCTGGTTATAAATCACAAAACAAGAACAGATCATATGTGTAACCAAAATTAAATTTAAACAAAAAATAAATTATTCTTTCAAGTTTTAGATGTACAAAACAAAAAGGTAGAAGTTGAAATACTTCAATATGGTACTCGTATTAAGCAGAGCTAAAGCACAGTATGAGTGTGTGTGTGTGGAGAAAACAAACATCAGGCTGGAGGTTAAGTGCTCTGACTGTGCTCCTGGTGAAATTCCTGAGCTGGCTGCCAACGCTCACTTGCCATTCCTCCTCTGAAAGGAGAGAAAATGGATGCAGACGGGTGGGCGAGGAGAGGAACAGAGTGAGCATTTTTTTTATTTTTTAGTCTTATGACATAAACATGGAAAAATCAGGAAATGAAAATAAATGAATCAATTTTTGACAAACTACTTTGTTAAAGACAGTTTAGAAAGAGAAGAAACAGTGGGGAACTGTGATGAGAAATACAAGTGGGAAAGCTATTTGAAACTCCTAAAGAATGTAACAGGGTGGGGCCCAGAACTTCCCCTAACAGAGAGATTGTGTTTGCTCCTTATGCACACACAAATGTGTTAAAGAGTGTATGTGTTGAGAGAGGATTCACGATGTAATCTAAATAACTCAAAAGAAATCTCAGAGACAAACCCATCTCTGTGAAAAAGGATAAAAGAAAAGCAGGCCTCTTGTCACCACAGCAAGAAAACAGCTCCCCCTCCCTCTCCACGCCTGTCAGATGGAAAAACAAACCACTGACTTGCTCTCTCTGTGGCACTTCCCTATTTGGAAACTACAGAAATTCCCATAGATATATTTCAGATGAAAAAAAAACTCAAAGAAACAAAACAGTATTAATAAAATAATAAGCAACCCAATTAAAAAAAACAAGTCCAAGTTAAGAAGCTGTTGTAATAAAATTATTGCAAGATCCTCTTTCAACATTTTCCTCTTGAACCTTATTTGTCATTTGCTAAACACCCAGTGCAACAACTCTCCAACACTAAACACAAAGCAACATACTTTCAGGAATAATCCCTGTGCACTCTTTTCCTCTGTTCATTTGAAGCAATTGATCTGGTGTTAATGCTCTGGGGGGTTGTCTAACAGGCAGCAGTACGGTATACGGGGGAAGACACTTGGTCTTGGCGACAGTCAGAGAAGGGAGTAAAGACAGGAGGCCAGGCGGAGGCAGCAGTGATAAGGAGGCCCCAGCACTCATGGGACTGAAGCCTCAGATAAGAGTCTGAAGTTGTCGCTGGAGGACTTTATCGTGCAGCATCCGAGATAAGAGTGGCATTGCTCTGGCTAGAGCTGGGCAAGGGCAATAAGACGGGTCCAAGGTTAAGAGTCAGACCAGAGCTCTCTGCAGTGGAGCTACTGGAGAGAAAAGCCACCAGGCAAAGCTTTGACAGGGAGACATGCAGGGCAATGCCATGTCCTGCTGAAAACTTCCCACCACCTCACCCTGTCAGACTCACGCCCCCACCTAATTTATTACCAGGGAAGAAGGCTGTGTAACAGGGACCACACGAGGGTAGTGGCACACAAAGGAAGACAGCATAGAGCTTCCAATTGTGCTTTCTTGCTGGTGGCTGCAGCTCAGTGAACCAGCTTACTGAATGGCTCTTGGTTAATTAAATTCTAGCTTATAAAAGCTGCTTTAGGAGAAGGTTCGAGGAGAAGAGAAAGGATTTGTTTTTGCAACAGCAGACCCTAATTCTGCATTTGCCAGTCTTCAACTGTGTTCTCTCTAGGTAGCATCTTACTTTCTGAGCCAGCCTTGTTTTTGTTAGCTAAAGGGCAAGTCAAAGGTGACTGGAGGGCTTGCTTTGTACAGAAGAACATAAAGAGTTGAGCTGAAGTGGAAGAGCACAGTGGGGCCGAATTTTTTTCCAGGATTCTGGCATTCATCACAATCTGTTCTCTAAACAGCTGTTCCCAAAAGACCAGTTCTCTACGAAGGTGCCACAGCGCACACTAGACAGTTTGTCCTCCAAACGTTGACAGCTCTCCCAGGAACACCCCGTTAAAATCATGACACAGAGACACGTGGCCAAAATTCAGATCTGTAGGATGATGATGTAGCTGCACAAAAACAAGAGGTGCATTCAACACAACGGATGTTGTGTTTAGCTGATAGAGCCGTGTGACAGAACAACGGGCCATTTAATCTTAAAAAACTAAACTCAGTACTGTAATTGGCTTGTATGTCCAGCTGGGTGAACTGACCAATTACCGATAAGTACAATCAAATTTGCTTTGCCATTTAGATAATTGACAATTGATTTGGTTTCCTTTAAAACGTAAAATAAAGTTAAACTCGTTTAGTATTTTAAATCTCTGTAAGTAAATAACTTTCTATATTCCTGTCCGAAGACAGAATTCTAAAAGTGACCTTTAGGTCGACAAGGTTTAAATTTTTTAAACAAGTCTAATTTTATGAATTTATTCTGATCTTTGCGCCACTCATACTTGTCGGAACTGAGAGGAAACTTGAAAAAATTTGACATTTTTATTTGCAATACAATCACTATATTATATTATTATATATACTGTATTTACTTTTCCATGCAAAAGAAAACGTCAGCGCATTTGCTAACGATAAAAGAAAGAAAGATGAAAAGTCTTTCTTGTTCTGCTATCTTAGAACACTTTTCTTGACGGCTACATTGTAATATTATGATGTAATCCATGTCCATCTGCCAAGAAATAAAAGTACCGTATTCGTCGGTGTATAATACGCTCCGGTGTATAATACGCTTTGTCATATTTTTGGAAATAAATCAGAAAAACCCTTAGATAATACGCTTCGGTGTATAATACGCGCTGCCGTGACAGTCTTTTTTATGGCCACTAGATGGCGCCAAACCCATTGAAACTGTAGTGATACAACCGTGACCTCAGAAACACTTCTCTGATCGCTCTCAGTAATGAACTTTTTGGGAGTTATTCCTGAAGGGACAGTAATACTTTTATTACTTTTAATTTGAATCAAACATTACAAATTGTCAGAAAGATAAAGTGTTAGTTTCAGATGTCAGCATTTTATGATAAAAACTGATCTTAACACTACACACAACACTGTTAACCTGTTGGTTTGGTTAAAACAACGTCATTAAAGCATCACATATGGGACCTATGTTAATGATAATAGCAAAAACAGATATTATTCATCTGATTATTAATTAGGACAAAAACAAAAGTCTCTTCTGAGGAGATTGTCCTGAGCTCAAACTAAAATGAGATAAACAGTGTCACTGAATCTTCACTGCAGGTTTGAGAAGAGAAATCCTTCATGAATAACATTTTGGAATAACATTTGCTATTCAGCATGAATTTAAACAGTTTGAATAAACAGACTACAGGGCGCATTAGCGCCCATAGCGGCCGAAACTGGTACTGCACCATTTTTGGCCAAAATGAAAAACGGCGAATCAGAGCTAAAAATTGGTCTAAAAATATGGGAAAAAATCCATAGATAATACGCTTCGGTGTATAATACGCAGGATATTCAAATGAGCAATAAAAGTGCGTATTATACACCAGAGAATACGGTAGTAATTTGAAGCAGCTTTGTTGGCAGGCAAAATGCACAGAGAAATAAATAAATTTGTGACAACCTAGAGGAAATGAACAAATGTAGCGGATGGGGATTTCACATGGGCCTGCCAATCGGTCAGCATGACCTTGAGGAACAACATATAAACTGAGAAAATAAGGACGACGACCATGGACACATGCTACCAGAGCAGCCGTCACACTCAAGGGTGGTGTCGCCTTTCTTCCACTATGGAAACAGCTGTGTAGACGTACAAAGAATGTTGGGTGGGTGAGGGAGATGTGCAGCTGTTGTGAGACGGACAAACTGTGGAAAAACACGTGCAAGTGTTCACATTAAAGTTCTTGCTGATTTTTCACTGCTACTTTTTATTTATTTATTACCTGTAGATATAAACTGCTTAAAGGACGATTCTGCTTCAGTCTTTAACATCCGTAGCGAACGTCTTACGTCTTGACAATGACAAACGTCATATTTTCAGTATATTTCATCAAACAAAACCACAACTTGGTAATACGAGGACTACCGTGGCTTACTGGAGTTTGCACAACCCGCTTAAAGTAACATGTTTATTATTATAACCCACACCTGATGATACACTTTAAAGTATATATTTTAAGCACCACTGTTTTCACCTCTTGGTCCAATTAACATTGCAGACTTGTTTGCCATAAACACGGCCGACTCCGTTCTTTCCGAAATGGAACGGGAAGGGACAGCCCATGGGGCGAACAAACCAAACCACTCCCTTACCGACAGCCAGACAAACCTCTGCACTGGGAGGACGGTCATCTCATACAAATGTCATTTTTGGCAGCAGGGTAAAGTTTGGACTGGTTCTGTGGAAACGCTTGTAAACCTTAGTCATGTGTGGCTTTATAGAGACTGGGGCTGTGAAGTTGCAAGCGTCTCTGCTATTATATTATAAACACAGATGGGAGACATTCCATCTGCAGCTTCAGAGACTTATTTCTTATTCCCGTACCTCGAACAGCCAAGTACCACCAAAGCAAACTTTTAACCGCACCATTTATTTGTTTTTATAAAAACATCAATAAGTTTTGGTATCTCGTGGTTTTAACAGACTGGTTGAAAAGCTTTTTTTTTTATTGTTATTTTTCAACAACAACAACAACAAAAATTAAGTAAAGCTTTTTGGCATAACCTTTTTAGTTACACATTTTTTTAAACAACTTTCTCTTAAAAAAGAAACTATAGAAACCACTTAACCACATTGAAGCAAAAGTATATATTTCTTGTTTCGTGGGATTAAATTAGCATTGTAGCGAAGCTGATCTATTTAAGTGGATATGTGTTTTTGTCTTATAACTTAAAATTAGCAATACAACCCACGATGTAGATATGTTAAGCTTCAAGGAGGGGGAATAGTCTCATTTTGCAATCTTGCTTTCATAACGTGGCTTGATTTTATTTTGTTTTAAATCACTACTTTTGTTCACTTTTCATTTTATATGCATTTTATGGCTGTTTATTGTCGTCTACCTTATCTGTGGTTTGTCTAAAACAGGAAAATGAGTTCACTTAATGATTGAATAAAAAAAAGGTACAATTTGAAAATAAAATGGTATTTTATCTCTGATAAGAAACATTATAAGCTAGCAAATATTATGCTTACACTTTCAGATACCTCAGCAAAGCATAATTCATGCTCAAACTAATTATTGGCTTTATTTGTAAAAGGGAAAATAATATTTATAGTATCTAAAAAAGCTAAGTCTGGTCCTCTGGACATTCAAAAAAGCAAAGCAAAACAAAAAAATTGTAGAAACGTTTCGTCTTTCGGACGAAAGACAAAACGTCTTGAGTATCTATCTTGAGTATCTATTGAGCATGCATCAGGATAATATTTATAGTAGTTTCCTGTTGGTAGATACCAGACACGTCCTTTTCCTCTTTGCCTTAAATGTGTTGTGTATCAAGGATGTGGACAACCTGGAAATCTTTTCAGACCGGTTTAGCAACTACATACTAAGACAGCCAACTCATCCAGACATGCAACTGAAACCACAAAGTATTCAGGTCCCTGTTGCCCGGAGCAATCGCCAGGTTATCCTGTGTTGTGGACATGTTGAATCAAAGCACTACACTGGTATTAATGGTGATGTCCAGGTCAACAAGACATGCAATGAGGGGGACAGGGACTGTGGCGCTCTCTAGTGTCCCCAGTTCACTTCCACAAACCACAGGTCCAACCTTCAGCTTGTGTTATGGATACCACCAAGAAAAACGGCTTGTACATTTTCTTGGAGAAATCAAAGGATCAGTGCCAAATCACATCTGGACAAAAAGGGGGCGACGCAATTTTGCAATATCGACCGAAATTGGAGGGGGTAGGGTGGGAGAGAAGAAATACAGAGGACGGATTTAGGAACGAAAGGGAACTTGAAGACGAACGCTTAAGCAAAAAGAGGCGACATTTTAAAGGAAAAAGTTAAAAGAGCCAGGGTGAGGTCGCCTCCACGGCTCCGTCAACAAGCAGCCACATTCCACGACCGCTGGGTTACAACTAACACGACTCTGTGGGAAAATAGAGCAAAGAGCCGCTCACATAGAGCAAAGAACCGCTCACATAGAGCAAAGAGCCGCTCACATAGAGCAAAGAACCGCTCGCATAGAGCAAAGAACCGCTCCAGAGCCGTCTGAGACGAACAAAGGCTCCGGGGAGAGTTCTTCTTCTTCTTCTTCCATGGCCACCGCCGCTCGGCTGCTCGTGAAGAGTTCGCCTCGCTAGCCTCAAATGTAGCTAACTCGAGCTAAACCGCTGGGGAACATGTGGAAACGGGCCCCGTCTGAAATAACTCACCGTCTTTACGCGGATTTGTACTCGCAACCCTCGTTTCGAGTTACTCCTACCAACAAAAAACACGCAGTTTAGCTCTTTGCTAGCTAGTCCGAGAAAGTTTTTTTTTTAACTTCGTCAAAACTCCGCGTGCACTCCGAACCGTAACTCGTGCCAAGTGCGGTCGAAAACAACGTAAAACTATATGTATTGGTATTAAAACGGTGTGTTATTTGATAGTACTTTTAAATATATATCATATATGGTCGACGGTACCAGTTACAACTAGCCCGGAACAGGAGGAACAAACACCCGTGCAGAATGTGGACTGCGCCGTGCGGTCACGCTTCGTCCCCCTCCTCCTCCTCCTCCATTAAACTTACCTTCGTCCAGAAGCCTCTCCAAGTGTGTGAAGATGCCGCAGAGATTTGGCAAACTGGTCATGAGCTTCTTCTCGTTTAATAACTGCATCAAATAATCGGGACTCGGCCTCGGTCGCTCCTTCACTTCGACCTCTCCGACCATCATCTTTGCGGCGAGAGCGGAGAACAAACCACCGTGAAAAAACACAGAATCCCCTTTAAAAGAGAGAAAAAAAAAAGAATAAAAAAAAACTTGCTGCTCCTATCCCTCGCTTCCCTCTTCCTTGATTGGAGAACACTCTAAGCCCCTCTGAGGTTCAGGTTTGTTTCGTTCTTGTTATTTCGGTGGGAAACGGGGGCCAAAAAGAAAACCGTTATGTCCGATCCACACACTCGCGCGCCGTACTCTCCTGTGCGCTCGGGGACGTTCGACTCCACCACTGTGGGCGCGAGAGAGTGTTCCTCCAAATAGGTCCCGCCCACCTCAAAGCCTATTGGCTAACCTCTTGGTCGGGACTAATTTTAAACAAATGAGCGCGCGTATCCGAGGCAAGTAGGCGGAGCGACACCTTCAGTCAGGTGATTGACAACAATTACGACCAATGACGTGGAATGTGCTGGAATCCACATAATATGTGGATCCAAAGTGTTGTCAACACAAAATAGCGAAAATTCGTTCTTTCTCTCTTCCGCATTAAAAGACAAGCAGATTTCTAAACGTGCAGGAGCTAAAGGAGACAGATGGCCACTAGCCTTAACTTGTAAATGACAGGAGGAGGTGAAGACTAGGATGTGTTTAATACAAATATCAATAAATTAAAGGAACAAATAAATAAATAAAAACAAGAGAGAAGTAAACTGGCAAACTTATTTAAAAAAATCTAAAAAAGCTAAGTCTGGTCCTCTGGACATTCAAAAAAGCAAAAAAATGGTAGAAACGTTTCGTCTTTTGTCCGAAAGACTTCCTCAGTCTGAGATGCTGTATTCAGCTCAGTCTTAGTCCAGAGGACCAGATTTAGCTTTTTTGGATTTTTCTACCTGGATTACAGGTAGTCCCCGACTTACGAGCGAGTTCCGTTACAACTAGGTGCTCGTAAGACGAAAATTCGTAAGTTGGAACACGAAGCACATGTTCTCGTAAGTCCGGATTTTCGCTCGTAAGTTGGAACGGTTTTGCTAGCGCGACTACGAACACTCGTTTTTCATCGAAAAACTGCTTATGAGTGCATAAAAATGATCGGAAACGTGTGTCCACATGTTTAGCTAACGAACTGTGGTGAAAAAACACAGAAAAACTCGGTATTTTTTGCGTTTTTTCCAAAAATTCGCCAGCTCGTAAGTCCGGAACCTCGTAAGTAAGAGCGCTCGTAAGTCGGGGACTACCTGTATTGAGCATGCATCAGGGTTATTTAAAAAATAATTTGCTTGCACTGATGAAACCATTTTTGTTGTAGATGGCTGTAAAAGATAAGAATGAAGGCAAAAACATTCCATAACACAACATTCAGTCATCGCCTCTTTTGTGAACATGACTGCACTCTTTTTCTCAAAACAAAATGTTTTTCGCCTTTGACGTTGCGCAAAAAACATCAGAACATTCTCCATGTTGCCAATCCAGTAACGAGACAACATTCCAGCGGCTATGTGAAAGCACAGAGGTCTCATTATTTCTTTTTCTTCCAAATTTACAAGGTCTGGTAGTGTGATTTGATGTGTTGGGAGTCATGTTTGATGTAAAACAGGGTTGGGTAGAGGTTAGAGGGTTTGAAACGTCAAATCTGGGCTGAATGTGGGTTCAGTTTTCTGTTTTAGAGGATTGGTGTGACAGACACAGACCCTTATTTGCCAATACTAGCCATAAAATCAGACTTACTGTGTGAGATTCATTTAGGATTGCTGAAATATTTGCAGGTTGTTGTTTTTTTACAGGGGAGTCAAACTCCGTTACTAAAGGGGGCCAAAATTAAAAACTTGGTCCAAGCCAAGCAGTGGTGGGATGTAACTAAGTATAAATACTTTGCTACTGTACTTAAGTACATTTTTCATGTATCTGTACTTTACTTAAGTAGAATTAAATGTCGGTACTTTTACTTTTACTCCACTACATTTTACATGAAGTATCTGTACTTTCTACCACACTACATTTCTATAATGTGTTACAAGTTACATTCACATTGCAGTTTTTTTATTTGTTCGTTAGTTTGAAAGTAACAAATGTCGAGAGAGGGGATTTGGTCCATTAAATCACTGCAAAGTGGGCATGTAACATTAGACATGTCTTCAAGAAGAGCTGGACCAATGACATATACAGTACATGTATTCTAATATAAATGTCATGGAGCTGGGAGCACCCACAGCACCACTAACACACCCAAAATGGATTCCACCACAGAGATTCAGCCAGAAGATACACAACACCCATGACCTCGTTGAAAAACTATTGAAATATTATTGAAAGACTGTTCAGTACAGCAGGACAGATTTTCTCTCACTAAAGAGCCAGACTGGACTAAAAAAACTTTGAAAACCAACTTCTTTAACTTGAACAAGAAATTATTGCTGCAATATTAAAATGTGTCAGTTCATGATCTTAAGAGACAAGAGATTTCTCTAAATGTCTCAACACTCAGGTCCAAGTTTTGAAAATGGTGTCAGGAAGTTAAAATATTGTTCATTATTGACCCATTACAAGTGGACTAGACAGTATTTTAACTAGAGTTGAAGACAAACTGGAGTTGAAATGATCATGATATTCCTTTGTTCATCAGACAGACAACTTTTACTTGAATGTGTTTACTGCAGTTAAAATGACACATTGGTTTTGCTTTGTGTTAAAAATAACTTTCAAAGAAATAATCATTCCTCTTTCTTATTTTGTTTAATGATATTTAACTCTGCATGTCATCCCTGAAATTCTGCTGCACAGAATCACAAGTCCAAGTGTGAACTGTGTCACAGAGTAAACACAATAAAAACATGCATTATCTGCAGCATTGTTCATTAAAATGACTCAACACTATTAATGTATTAAAGAAAATATACATACAGAACGCACACTTAATGATATTGTAGACCATTGCATTAGGTAATACCTCCAGCAAGTACTTTTACTTCAATACTTTAAGTATTTTTAAAAGCAAGTACTTATTTACTTTTACTTAAGTAAAAACATTAATATGGTACTTCTACTTTTACTAGAGTACATTGTTTGACTGTTTATTTGTACTTTTACTTAAGTACAGCATTTGAGTACCACTGAAGCCAAGGGCCAGTTTCAGTCAACACATTAACTCCAGTCAGATAGTCGCCATGTTTTCTTGGTTGCAGTTTCATCAACAAGAGTTGAATTGGTCCCATTTGATGTTCTCTGTTGCTGTTTCCACATCAAAATGAAAGATTACTGAAAAACCCAACCTTTTTTCTGGCTTCAAACTTAAACTCTTCTGAGAGGTCTTCACTAAATGAAATATTTAGTAGGTTTTTTTTTTAAGCAAAGTGAGAAACTATCAAAAAAATAACATTTAAATTATCTTAGAGGGCCAGATACGATGTTAACGAGGGCCAGATTTGGCCCACGGGCCTTGACTTTGACACGTGTATTACAACAAGACCACCATTGTTACTCAAGACTTGTACACCTTGTTTATGGAGGACCAAAACTGTCAAAATAATAAATAAAAGAATAAATATATATCCGACATAAAACAATAAATATATAAATCAAAGTAGAAATATATATCCTAAATAATAATAAATAAAAGAATAAATATATAAATCAAAGTAGATATATATATTTTAATGAGAAATAAAAGCATAAATATATATATTCTTTTTTATATCTCCTTACACATGAGAAATAAAAGCATAAATATATATATTCTTTTTTATATCTCCTTACACATGAGAAATAAAAGCATAAATATATATATTCTTTTTTATATCTCCTTACACATGAGTTTCCGTCAATAACAATAGATATTTTGCTTTGCCTTTTTCTCGCTGTTTTTCCGTTTGCTATATTTATTGCTGTATTTATTTATTGCTGTATTGTTAGCTGCATTTATTTCTGTATTGTTTTCTCGCTGCATTTCTGCCTCTTCGGTATGTTAATGAGGAGGGCTGCTTTCTAAATCCAGCTCTTCTATTGGTCAATAAACCGGAAATAGAACGATCAGTGTGCAGATCGATTGAGCATGCCTGCGCTGCAGTTCTCTCAGGAGATCTCCGTATTTGAGAGGAAGTAAACAACTATTAGAGATGTATCGTAGGATTGCTGAGGAATTAAGGCACGTTGCTAGCTTAGCTGAAAGTAATACAGTCAGTGATGACTGTTTACTGTTTCCAGTCGATGTTTTGAGTGAGTGGCTGCTCCAGGTAGCTGCAGACACGGACACTGAAGCTGACTCATTAGTTGTCCAGATTTTGGAGGAAGTGGCTTGTCGTTTGCACAAATCTGTGTACCACACAAGAACAGCTGGAAGACCTGGATATTTGCTGCCCGCTGACGTCTTGGGAATCATATCTTCATGCGGATGTATCTGTCATGGCAGACTTTTTGGGGTCAGTGAAAGAACAGTCTATAGGCGAATGGCAGAGTACGGTATAAGGTAAGTACACATGTGTGGTATTTCTTTTGCTACTTTGAACTTATTTGTATTTTATATTTTTATTATAATTCCAGTTGTTCCGGAACATCTGTTGTGTTCAAATATCGACTTTTAATAGTAAAACATATTATCTTAAGCCTTTAATCCACTTAAGAAGTTTAGAATTGTGAGATATTCATATTCATCTACGATTAACTCGCGATCTGTTCAGGGTGTACCCTGCTTCTGGCCTACTGACCTCTGGAGATAGGTTCCCTCACCCATCATGACCCAACTAGGATAAGTGTTGATGGATTGATTGATTCATTCAAATATATTGACTTGTAGATGGCATCAGAAAAGTATTTACGAATTTGTTGATGTCCACCATTCAGATACTTCCACATGACTGTTATGGTAATTCGTCTTCAAATTGTGTAATACATTTGTGTCAGAAATTCTGTCCATCCAATTTCTTCCGTGTGGAGAACCTCACTTTCAGTTGACTTTTATTTTTTCTTGTAGAGTATCTGACTCATACTGCAACATTGAAGATGATGAGCTGGATGGAGTTGTGCGAGAGATTCGAAGTCATCACCCTAATACAGGATACACGTTGCTATGGGGCTACTTGGCCAAAGTAAGTCAACAGATGAGCCTATGGTTGCTTATACCAACACCAATTGCAGTTCTATATAACATTGGATTGGTAACAAATAACAGTTTACCACAACGTAAAAGGATCACAAAGAAAATTACATGTCATACTGTTGAAAGTAACTTAAATGTTCTAATGTATTGCAGTGGCATAGCAATAGTGTAATCTTATCTTAACTGTCATTATTACACCATGGACTCATTTCAATATGTTCATCACCTCCAAATCAAACACGTTTTAATTATGGTTTACTTAATTTTCAAGGAATAAGAGTGCGAGAAGCATTGCACCGAGTTGACCAGCAAGGAAATTTGATGCGCACTTTCCAGCTTCGCACTGTTTCAATCAGTCAGATTTATATGGGTGATTAATAACACATATTTATGCCATGTGACAAACTCAAAACACACATTCAATTTTACTTTACACGGTCTTTAAAAAAGAGGAATTATGTTGACATTACAAATACATGTACCGGTACTCTTTAAAAGTACTGTAGTGAATAAGGACCTCAAGTGATGATTACACAGATTACTTTCATTAAGAAACTTTTCACAGAGACCAACTAACACAATGACATTAAAGCTGCAGTATGTAACATTTTTTATAAACATATTTCTTCACTCTGTCACTATCTCCTGACAGACTGATGTTAGCCAGGTAATCTCTGAAAAAAAATATACTGTATATATCTATTGTCCCCTTGCTTCTCCAGGTGGTAAATAAGCATTTCTAAAAAGAAAAAGTGACATGCCATTTTCCAGCCAATAAAAACAGAGTTTGTAACCAGCCAATAAAAACAGAGCTTGAATTTGAATTTCAGCAGACCATGGGAGAGCAGAGCCATATATGGCTCTGAGGGGGAGGGATCAGAATGCTTTGCCTGTTGAAATTTTTTCTAAGTGCTGCAGTTCTACAGAAACTGCAGACTGAACCTTTAAAGTTTTTAAAATCGTCTTAGCATAAGTGAGAAATGTATTCTTAAAGCTGCTATATGTAACTTTTCTAACAATATATTTTTAACATATTTCTTCACTCTGTCACTAGATTGATGTTAGAGAGGTAATCTCTGAAAAAAACTAAAAAAAATATTGTCCCCTTGCTTCTCCAGGTGGTAAATAAGCATTTCTAAAAAGAAAAAGTGACCCACCATTTTCCAGCCAATAAGAACAAAGTTTGTAACCAGCCAATAAAAACCGAGCTTGAATTTGAATCAGCCAATAAAAACAGAGCTTGAATTCAAATTTCAACAGACCACAAGGGGGCAGAGCCATATATGGCTCTGAGGGGGAGGGATCAGAATGCTTTGCTTGTTGAAATTTTTTCTAAGTGCTGATGTTCTACAGAAACTGCAGACTGAACCTTTAATGGAACTACTCTGTGTTTTAACGTAAACATTTACTCTGCTGAATAAGAGCACTGCAGTTATGATTTTCCTTCTCTGTGAATTCCAGGCCTGCATTCAACAAACAAAAGAAAGTTTCTTCTACCAGTGATAATCAAAAATGTTTTTGTTGTCTATATAGATGGCGATTCGTTGTTCACGGGGGCGTTGATGGCTTCAGTCGCCTCATTGTTTACCTGACTGCTGCTACAAACAATCGTGCCACAACAGTTCTTCAGAGCTTTCTTGAAGCTGTGAATACATATGGAGTGCCATCTCGTGTTCGTTCAGACAAAGGAGGGGAGAACGTACGTACTAGTGGCACACTTCATGGTCTCAACCAGAGGCCAAAACAGAAATTCTCACATAACAGGAAGAAGCACACATAACCAGAGGTATTTAAATTAAAGTCTTGATTTATTCTCCATTCTCCATGTTTTCATACTGACTACTTCCATGGAAGTTGCTACCTTTTCCAAAATAGTATGAAAAATAACCGTCGTGAATTCCCAGGGTAAGTAGAAAGGTCTGGATCTCACAATCCTGAACTCAATGTCCACAGAGCAATAACTGGATACCGGGGTGGCGTTTTATTTTAAGTTGTTGGTCTTTATATAAGTGTATTATGACAACCTTTTTTGCTCCTTTTTCACACTAAAATGTCTTTTCCATCCAGGATTGAGAGGTTATGGAGAGATGTGTTTGGGGCAGTGTTGGATCTGTTCTATACAACTTTCTGCTACCTGGAGACCGAGGGCCTGCTGCAAACAGACAACGAGGTGCACTTATACGCATTACACTGGACCTTTCTACCGCAAATCAACAGACATCTGCAATTCTTCACAGACGGCTGGAACCACCACAGACTACGCACAGAACAGAACCAGTCACCACTGCTGTTGTGGTCTCAAAACCCACGTGCAGGTCACGACCCCGCACAGGTTTGTTTAATTTATGCCGTTTTACAAAGTGCAATTGTAAATTTGCTTTTGTGGTTTAAAAAAACACCAGTGTGTGTAAACTGGATGTTATTTATATCATGTTCTCTTAACTCTGACAGGTTGACAACCAGTATGGCATTGATGGGGAGAGACACTATGGTGGCCATCATGATGGCGTGAGTGACTGTGTCAGAGGTAGAGCGTCCAAGTCCTTTGACTCAGGTGGAAATTGAAACACTACCAGATCCAACAACCTTGTTTTCTAATGTGATTAATGTTTATTGCCAGACAGTTGATATTCTGACTGAAATCTTTGGAAGTATGTAAATTGAAGCTACAAAAGACATTTCCTTCATTCCTATTTCGGTGCAACTTTTTTTTCATTGATACATAAAAATCCTTTTTAGGTGGGTGTAATGTACTGTACTGTATTATCAAAATGTTTGTGCCGTCTTTTTTGCTGAAAGGTTCTGAAATTTACATCGTTATAACAGAGCCAACTTGCTATTTATTAAGACTGATTACATAATAGTTGGGGCGGCCGTGGTGTAGTGGTAATGGCAGTCGTCTCCCGATCGGAAAGTTGGCGGTTCGACTCCCGGGACCCGCACCATGTGTCGTTGTGTCCTTGGGCAAGACACTTAACCCTGAGTTGCTCCCGGTAGGACTGGAAAGCACCTTGCATGGTAGTCTGCCGCCACCGGTTTATGAATGTGTGTAGCATTCAATAAATGTGTAGCACTTTGAAATTTTCAGTACTGTAATGAAAAGTGCGTTATAAATTGAATTAATTAGTATTAATTATTATTATTATAATACTACACAGTGGTATTCAAGTTACATTCTATATTGTAAAATAAAATAAATTGTATGTAAACTTATTTAAATTAAAAATATTCAGTGTTTACATGTGCTTTTTTCATGTTTATGTAATAAAGTCACCATTATTAAACCATTGTAATTTTATTTACAAATTCAACCACATCAGCTTTAACATTTTGTATGTAAGCAATTTCTAGATACGAAATTAATTAATATGATGGTCTAATATTTCCTAACATTTTCTGTGATACAGCTAATAAATGTGTTACCTGGGTAAACGATTTATATCAGCAGGTAGAAGCTTCAAAATATGTTCTACAATAACATTAAACTGTTTTATTTGAAACAAGAATGCAAAGTTCTGTCAAACTGAAGTAATTAACAAGTGCACTAGACACTACTTCATAACAATTAAAAAACATTTGAAAGTTGTAACTTTGAAAAAATACATAGTGCATTTCTAAGTGCATAAACTTGTAAAACGTTGAAACGGCCTGGTTCAAATTAGACCAAAACCAGAGTAGCTTGAAGACATGCTGGCCATAAGGTGTTGGTGGAAGTCTGCATAGGTTTTGTGATTTTTGGACAACTTCAACGTCAGGAAGCAAGTGGATGACTGCGGGAGATGGCAGTCAACAACTTCTACCTCCAGATTGGAGCTGACCAGACCCCAGCCAGTCCAAAAAGTTAGTAGACTCCTTAGGTTGTCTGAGGTCCCTTAAAGACGTCAGCGGGCAGCAAATATCCAGGTGTTCCAGCTGTTCTTGTGGGGTACACAGATTTGTGCAAACGACAAACCACTTCCTCCAAAATCTGGACAACTAATGCTTCAGTATCTGTGTCTGCAGCTACCTGGAGCAGCCACTCACTCAAAACATCGACTGGAAACAGTCATCACTGACTGTATTACTTTCAGCTAAGCTAGCAACATGCCTTAAATCCTCAGCAATCCTACGATACATCTCTAATAGTTGTTTACTTCCTCTCAAATACGGAGATCTCCTAAGAGAACTGCAGCGCAGGCATGCTCAATCGATCTGCACACTGATCGTTCTATTTCCGGTTTATTGACCAATAGAAGAGCTGGATTTAGAAAGCAGCCCTCCTCATTAACATACCGAAGAGGCAGAAATGCAGCGAGAAAACAATACAGAAATAAATGCAGCTAACAATACAGCAATAAATAAATACAGCAATAAATATAGCAAACGGAAAAACAGCGAGAAAAAGGCAAAGCAAAATATCTATTGTTATTGACGGAAACTCATGTGTAAGGAGATATAAAAAAGAATATATATATTTATGCTTTTATTTCTCATGTGTAAGGAGATATAAAAAAGAATATATATATTTATGCTTTTATTTCTCATTAAAATATATATTTCTACTTTGATTTATATATTTATTGTTTTATGTCGGATATATATTTATTCTTTTATTTATTATTTTGACAGTTTGGTCCTCCATACTTGTTATCTGTGTATGGACCAACTAATCAATCCTTCAGCAATCAATGGTCTTATTTCCTTGTCCTTGGAAGGACTTCTCTACATATCTCTATAGATTAAAATATCCCACACCAAACCCTCAGTTGTTCACATCCTGCCAGGATAAACTACAGAGTGGTCCGTTCTGATTTGAACACCTGTTGGATAAGAGGCACCGGGCTAAATCTGAGCACTGACCTTGGCCGCCTTTTCGTTTGTCCTCTCACCCACTCAAGTCTTTGTAAGAATTGTCCTCACATGGGCGTGTGTGCGCTTAAATAGCAGTGCCAGAGACTTTGTTGCGTTGTTAAAGGGGAAGTGGGCTGAAACAATATGCATCCAAGTCTGCAAATCTGTCCTCACAGTTTCAGTTTGGACTGAAAAAAGGTCTAGTGACTGCAGACAGCATTATTAGTCAAAGTCAAAGTCAACTTTATTGTCAGAACTGCAATATGTACAGGACATACACAGGATTGAAATTGCATTTCTCTCAGTCCCTCGGTGCAACAGTAACCATTTAAACACTAAAACACTAAAACATTTAATAAACATAAGCATAAAATGAAATAATAAAAGTGTAATACTGTCCTGAGTTTTTGCATAGTAGTTTTTGCATAGTAGTATAAAAGTATGAAAAGTTACACCAACACTAAAACACTAAACATTTAATAAACATAGGCATAAAATGAAATAATAAAAAGTGTAATACTGTCCTGAGTTTTTTGCATAGTAGTATAAAAGTGTAAAAAGTATACTGTATCTATAAAATAAAATGAAGGTTCTGGCATTGACATTTGTAATATAGTGACAGAGCAGCATATTAAGTTTATGTACACAGTATATGTATGAGGTAGTTGATATTGGTATAGAGGTAAAGTGGCATATGCAATAAGGCTAGTAAAAATAATATATATATCAGCGGTAGTGTAGATATAAAAAGTAGTGTAAATGTAAACAGTAGTAATAAATGTAAACAGTAGTAATAAATGTAAACAGTAATGTAAACAGTAGTATGACTATAGGCAGTAATGTAATACAAACATTAGTGCAAATATAAGAAGTAGTGCAAACTGAATGAGCACATGACCATGAGTTGAGTGAATAACCCGTTATTGTACAGTATTAGAATAGAAGTGGCTCTGTACAGACTGGCACTGTTGGTGCTCTGTCCCAATTGTAAAACACGTATATACGGTAGTTGTTGAATTCTCAGAGTTAACCTTTATAGCTCAAGAACAAAGGGAAACTATGTAAAATCCAGCCAAACGACAGTTGGAGACATCACCGCTCACATCTGTAGCAGACAAGAAGGGAAGGACTGCAGATACTGTCTCTGAGTCAGGCTAACTGTGGCGGAACAAAATGAATTCTGCTTCTATTTTTTTTTACAGAATCATTGCAACATCTCAGACTTTGTCATTCCGCTGTAAAGCCTGTCAAACAGGTCACCAAGCCTGGGTATAATTTGACAAGATTTGCGAGACAGTGTGTGTGTTCCGGTTTACACAAACCGAACAAAGGATGATCCCTAAGGGCTCTCATGGATCAAGTGCCAGAAAGTTGAATCTACGGAGATTTTTATTTATATATTATTTTTTAATGAATGTATGCACGTTTTTTTTCTTGCTACAAGACTGACGTCCTATGATTTCTTTGTTGAAGCCATTTTCATCTTTAGAGAGTCAGAGTCAGAGTCAGAGAGTCTTTATTGTCATTTGCACCGCATGTGGTACATGAGATGAAAACGAGATTATGTACACGAGGTCCCAGTTACATCCAACAACAAATGAAAGAGAAAAACAGTAATAACATCGAGAACTAACTAAGAAAAACATCAACTAGTAATACACTAAGCCTAATATAGTGGGAATAAACAGCAGCACGAACATGAGTTTGTATGAGCAGATGGTCACAGATGAACACAGATGAACACAGCAACAAGAAAACAGATCAGCATCAGCATGATGTGATATTTTGCAGTGTTTATTTTATTTTATTTTTATTTATTCATGAGTCTAACAGCCTCAGGGTAGAAGCTGTTCCTCAGTCTAGTGGTTCTACACTTGATGCTCCTCAACCTCCGTCCTGAGGGGAGTGGGGCAAAGAGTGAGTGTGCTGGATGAGTGAGGTCTTTCATGATGCAGGTGGCTCTTTTCCTGCATCTGGAGGTGTAAATGTCTGTGATGGTGGGGAGACTGACTCCAACAGACTTCTGTGCAGCCTTCACCACTCTCTGCAGAGCTTTCCTCTCTTCAACTAGCCTCCATGCCACACGTTGATGCTGGAGCACTTAGGTCACTGAGTTCATCTCTCTCCGTTCAATGTTTTAGATCATGCTGGTAACCTGGTGCCATTTTAAATGGCCTCACCATCCTGGAAAACTGGGACATCCACATCTATAATGTAGATTTAATGGTGTTACCACCTTGGTATTAAGCATCCATTATAAGGTCAGAGGTTCTGAAGTAGAACTGGAGGGTTCGCTCCAGAATGAGTTGTTCCACCTTAAGTCAAAGGTCTCAGATGTACGGCTGCATGTTTAATAAATCGACCAAACATCATTAACTCCATATTAAGATGAGTTTTATTTGAAATAACATTACGTCATTGCATATTTTACTCAAAAAGCAAAGAATTAAGCAGCTCAGTTCTTCATATCAAAGCATGAGGAAAACTAGTTGCCTTCACAAATATTGCAACAATTTTAGGTATTTTTTAATATTTTTGCAGCTGCATCTGAAATAAACCTGTTTATTTATTTATTCATTTTTAAGTTAACAGTTTTCTAACCATCTGATCTTCTTTCGGCTGCTCCCTTCCTCAGGGGTCACCACAGCGAATTATCTCGCAAGAAGACTGGTAGTGTGGCGGAGGAGGGGAGTGCACAGGGGAACGTGGGGTAAGAGGGAGCTTGTGGGTCCTCTTCCCCCTTAAATTTTTGAATAAAAGTAGATGCTATTTCCTGCATTTTGGTTTAGTAGCCCATTTTAACAGGTTGATAAACATCTACATTTACTTACATTTGTAAACATTTGATTAAATTACTATTTTGTAGATCAACAACAGGTTGTGTGTGAATAGAGCATCTCCGATTCTGTCAAGCATCTTAACCCCCCCAGCACCACCAGCACTACGTTTCTGAGCTGAACTCTTCTCCGATGATTTCATTCCTGCACGTTGTTGCTCCTTCTGCCCCAACCTCAGTTACGACTGCCTTCTCCCTCGTCCAACTAAGGACAATCCATCCATCCATTAATTTTATGAAAGTAAACTGGACTGTCATTTCCACATTTTGATTGCTGTTATGTTTGACAAATTGGTGCCGTTGTTTTGATACGTGATTAATAAGAATAATACACATCAAATATTTCTCTCATATTTTTTTAACTGTAGCTTACCTTTTTTTATTTATTATGTCTGAAACGTATACAGTACATGAGTTCACATCAGCTGTTGTGCGCTCTCAGAGCTGTTTGGAGACATTGCATAAGGTATGAAAAGCCAAGCGGACCATTAATAGTCACTTTTACCACATGTCTGGCTATTAAGGTCAGAGGACCGGGTACTCTTAAGAGTTCCAGAAACTCGCCTTAAGCGCAGGGGTGACAGGGCGTTCTCTGTAGCAGGCCCAAGACTCTGGAACGAGTTACCGCTGCTCATCAAACAGGCCCCCTCCCTCTCAGTTTTCAAATCCCGGTTAAAAACTCACTACTACTCCATTGCTTTCAATGCCAGCTGATTTATATTTGATCGTTTTACTTATGATCTGCAATGTTTTTATGTTTTTCGTGTTGTACTTCATTGTCTGTGTGTCCTGTTACGTGTTTGTTTGTTCAGCACTTTGGTGTGGACTTGTTCCTGTTGAAAGTGCTTTATGAATAAAATGGTATGGTATGGTATTAATGGGCCACTTGGCTTGCCATATTAAGGAAGATACTTCATCCCTACGGGACATGCAGTCCACGTCTCTGCAGGGCAGGGGCGTGTGCGCAAGCTGATGCGCTGTGCTACAGCTGTAATATCCACTCCACAGACTAGGCAACGTCTCCTCTCAATGTATTTTTAATAAATCATTACAATAAAATGCACAATGACTTTAGACTTTTAGTGGCAGAGATTTGAGTTGCTGAATCCGAGCAAACAGTTGCCAGAACACACCCGGTCAAAATGTATGAGTTCCCAAATCTTGTTCTGGCGGGATCCGGCTCAAATAAAGCACTGCTTTCAGCATGTTGTGTCAATGGGGATAAAAGCTCAGTTTTAGCATAAAATGAACTCATTTACGCCACTTCTAATTACAGATGACATCTGAAATGAGTCCTGTCGTCCAAATGGTCGGCAGTATCATAGTTAAATCTCAAAGCTGGCCTGATAAAACAGCCCTTCAAGTCAAACTCTGATAAGTGATTTCAGTGGATAAGACTCAGCAGATAGGCAGAGGGAATGAGAAACCCAGTTTAACATGGGACTTGGAGATAACTAAATTGTCCACGGTGTTGACTGTATGTTTCTTTTTCTTCCCTTCTTTCCTCTTTGACTGCAAGCGATGGAAAAGTTACCGTCTCCTCGCATCAAACAGAATCTGGCATTTATTTTGAGCTTTGAAAAAGGGTTTAGTTCTTATCACGAACAGCGAGCGTGGTAATTTGCACCTTGCTTAGTGCTCACTCTTCTGAGTTGGGTCACATGGAGTTTCTGCGAATGTGTGTGTGTTTTGGGATTTGTGGTAAAAAATAAAAAAAAGGTAGTAAAATAAATATGTGGCAGAGCAGAGCTTACCTGAATGTGTGTGTGTGTGTGTGTTTGCCTGCTCCTTGTCTTCCGACAGCCGGAGAGTAAACGGAAACAATATCAATCCCTCCCTTTTGCTCCCCCTGCCCTTGTGTTTTTGTCATTTTTAATAACACGGTTTCTATTCAACAATTAATCCAATTAACAAGGATTCAGATAATTAATGAACACACGTTCAGTCTCTTTTGAGGAGAGGCTGTTAGCGCAGTCACAATGAGCTCAGGGAGCGCCTTGAGTTCTCAACTCAAAGTGTGCTGGTGGAGACAACGGGGCCCCTCGGCAGGGGCCCCTGGCTTGTTGCAGCTTGCCTCGGGGGCCGCAGCCGCAAGATGTGAGCGGGAGCGGACGACTGTTGAGGCGGGGCTGTTTCTGATAAGGCCTGTGGCTCTGAAGCAGGCGAACAGAGACCCACGGGCTGTCTGATAACACACAAACAAGAACATCTTTCCTTC